>MU274016.1:0-10243 GCA_022160365.1 Vararia minispora EC-137 | reverse complement strand
TGACCCGCAGAAGCCCGCCGATCCAATATCCGCCAGCGGAACAGATGCTCCCAGGCTCTTCCAGCCGGTCCAGGGGACTGCAGAATTGCTGATGCACTGAGCTATGCAGGTTAGCGGGACGTATCAAAGTCAACGATGTTCTCAAATCCGTGTACCTTATGGACGACATCCCCGGAGCCGGAACGTCCCACAACACCCGACAAGTAGGTGGACCGACTGCGTAAAGGAAATAAAACAAGCAATAGCTATGCTTAAGTTCCGTAGTTGGTGTTAAGGTCAGCACCTCACTAGGTCGAACACCATGCTCTTGCACCGGTACCGGCTGCCCTCGCTTTCGGCGCGACACAAAGTAAGGCACTGTACTTTGCCCCCGATCGCAAATGGTTGTTGGCTGCCGTGAACGACGCGGAGACCGACACTAAAGAAGCTTGGGGAAGAGCCATCCCATTTCGGAAGACGCAGACGGAGTTACTATTAAGGGCTCACCTTATATCCTGTGTACCGCGGGTCCTGCGAAACTTGAACGAGATTCCATCTCGGTGGGTGTTGAGCAGTGATACGACTCATACGACTAGTGGCATTCGACATAGCATATGATACACACTAATAGCCAACTTAAGGATACTACAAAAAAGCTGTAAGCTCTCCGCAAAGGACCACAGTCCTTCGAGGTCTTTGTGAGCAGACATGGTTACTAGAAAGGAGTTAACGGGAGTTAAAAGCAGATGACACCAAAGTTTACTTAGAGAGACACGAGAACCATAGGACGTAGACGGTAGCAAATTTGAGAAGCGGGACAGTAAAGTCGAGACAGTCGGCCGAGTGTAAGCCAGACCCGTGGGCGCCCGTAAGGTCGTAAGCAAGCTCGGAGACAGGTCGACCAATCTGCCAGTCGAAAATTATGTGCAAAGAAACAAACAAGAGAAACTGCCGAGTGCAACAAAAGTACGGAAAAGAACAGACGTCAGCGTCTCCAGCTCCGAGAAGTTCGGATGGCAACCCAGGTACGATTTGGGCGTGGTGGGAGGACGATGGGGACTAGAAAATTCAGATGAGTAGCAAGATTACGTAAGGCATTCACATGCACCAGTCACGGTAATTGGTAGACGTCATCGCCCATCTCGCCCTTTGATCATCCTTGCTTGCTTGCCAGACCTTGCATGTCGTATCTTCAGTTTTCAGCGTGCTGTAGGTATTCAAGAGATGCGGGAAAGGGAAGATACGACCATTAGAGAGACAGCTGGACGGGAAATCATGTATGGCAACTTACTACACGTAACCTCGATCTGGTTCTCCCAACCAGTTAGTTCCCTTTCTTCCCGCGTCTTGCTCCAATCTTCAATCATCTCGCCGAATCTAAGGGCCTCCGCAGCGCAGTCCAGTCTGGGAGTGAAACCTTATCAAATAGATTGTGCGCCCCGTCGATCCCGTCACAGCCTATTGGCACCACCGTGCTCTCGGGAGACTCTAATGTTCTTATTGCGCAATTGCATCCGACGAGTCATCCATGGTCTCGCTTTAGTTTTCATTCAGCCCGGTGGCCATCTCACAGCTCTTGCCAGCAAGGCGTACTGTAGGTTATTTATTTCTGATGCTATTAGGAACGGGTATGCACAAAACCTGACGCCTAGCTGTGTACAGCCGATGAAGACTATTCATTTATTTAAATGGTTGCTATTTCAATGCACCATCTTCCACGCGGGTGCTGTGAGGTTTCAGGGATAAGCGGGTGCATCACGCGGAGGTTTTCAAAGGTGGAGGTTTATTCGGGCTCTGCCAGCTAAACACGCTTATCCGCTTACCTATGTCACCGGCAAGACGCGTTTTAAGCGAATGCTCCCACCTGTGGATATTGCCAGCGCATCTTATTCAAGCCATCCCGTCAACCGGGAGAAAAGCACACATTCCTAGGAGCCGGTGCTGCTGAATGGCGTACGATGACGCGTTCTCCCGTCATCATGATAGCAATCTATCCGTCGACTCGGCTTCGCTCTCCTGCGCTTGCTACTAGTATAGTATACCATGTACTTGCTGGAAACAGGTTGATTGGATTGCTCGGACGACAACGGTCTGTAATTCGGCATGCGTGGGCCGTCGCTGTGCCCGAGGGAGTGAATACTTGTCATTTTGTTTCAGCTCTTCAGGGTAGCGACAGGGAAGAAGTGTACAAATGTTCTTAGACCGATATATCCACTTCATTCTTTATCCTTCATCGGATTCTAGATTTATTCTCAACCAGATTGCTACGTTCGTGGGACACTCTGGCACATCTAGTGCAGCCTCGATCTCTCTGAATTCGTGATATCTTGGTTGATCCTCGGATGACATCAATTTTTCGAGCAGTGGCCCTCACTCACGGGAAGGAATGGCGGCAATCCAGCGCCGTCCAATCCCATCGGATTTTCTATACACCTGTCATACACTCTAACAATCGGTGATGTAATGGCATTCCACAGGGACGGGGCGCATGGGAAGATCGTCCCGTGATTAGCCGGGAAACTTTGTCTCATGTTCTGCATACATGAATTGGTTCGTCTTACCGCTACAATAATGCGATTTACGACTCATCTCTCTGATCACGGCGAGCTAGCATGCCCTAGTCCCCGATAATACTCGTGATGCCAAGCCAAGCGGTACGGCAGCAATAACGATCTTACTAGTAACTCCGAGACTCTTGCAGACCCCTATGCGTGCTGTAAGTTGTGTAGCGCCCCTGCTGCCGCGCTGCCGGCGGTGTACGTGTTCGTGCAGCCTGTGACTAACAGCGTTGTAGGGCTTGTCCCGCACTAGCCACTCACCTCAAACAAAGGCACATCTGCACCGTACGCTGTGCGGTCAACAACGGAATACAAGGGCATGGAAGAGAGGGGCCCGGGGTCGAGTGATCTAAAATGCACTATACAAAACCCTGTCTTTGCACGTCTGTTACCTTGGCATGACACACGATGCCGAGATCCGAAGACATAGACATTGAGCCGTCTGAAGAGAAGGGCCGGAAATCAACAGCTGAATATCGCATACAACGAACAGCCTAAACGATGAGCGACACGCGCAAAGGCATCTCGGAATGCCGCGTCGTGGGACCATTGACTGTAGGACTGACAATGCTACCAAGGCGCCATACGATCTCTTCCTTCTCCGGTGGCGCAAAGTGAAAGACCGGGATGAGGTGAGCCAGTGCGGTCTCTGAGGGTGACAGGTCAACAATCCGAGTGCGAAGAAGACAGTAGAAGACGTACTCATCTCCAGCTGCGCGAACTTAAAGCCACTGAGGTATGACCGAGGTCAGAATGGAATGAAGTGTAGCAGAAATGGACCAGAGTGCTCACATGCAAGAACGGCCGCCACCGATGAATGTCAGCCTGCAAAGATGTCAGTTGGGCTGATACTAGCGTGATTTGGGTGGCCGACAAACGTGTTCGCGTAAACACCGGGGATACGTGCTTCCGCGACGCTGTCCGGCAGCGGTGAGAGCCAGCGCTCTGGTTTCCACTCCTTTGCATCTAGACCCCAGATAGCCTTGTCGCGGTTGACACCGGCGACGTTGACGATGAAGATGGTACCCCCACCGGGTACGAAAAGTTCGTGGCGCTCCATGCCGTTGGTGTCCGTGTAAGGATGTGCGAGCGGCAGCACGGCGTCGTTGACAACCCTGACCGTGTACTCAGTCCCGGAAAATCGCATGCAAATGGCGGGACACGCACTGACGGTACACGTAGGCAACAGGCGGGTACCTACGAAGAACGTGAGCGCGGCTAGAGAAGCGGAGAAAGGACACGCACAGGCGAAGTGTCTCACGAATCACGGCTTCCAGATAAGGTAATGCGCAAAGGTCGTCGTGCTCGATCTCGCCGTTCATGCTCGCCTCTACCAGCTCTTCGCGGAGCTTTTGCTGAACTTCTGAGTGAAGCGCAAGGAGATGTAGAACGCGGGAGAAGGTGTTTGACGTCGTGTCCGAGGCCGCAAGAGTGAAAGTGCTGAAGTAAAAACCAGTCAGTGGTGAGGTGCGAAAGTGGTACAAGTTCCGCACTTGATCTGCGCTAGAAGTTCATCGTCTGTCATGCGCTCGTCTGCCTCTGAAGACGCAAGGGTATTCTTTACTGTATCGAACGTTGCGTTTGGTTAGCGATGGATAGGGGAGCCATAGAGATGAGCTCACGTAGGATGCTCATGATGTCCTTTCCTTCGCCGTATTCGTTGACAACCGATTTATCCCCCAGGGAGAACAGACGTTTCTTCTCCTCCCAGATGTCACGTGACGTCGCTTGCATCGTGTCCGAGATGAGCATCATGTCATGTAGCGGACGCCATGGAATCATCTCAGCCATGGAACGAAGCATGCGTCCGGGGACTAAACGTGTGAGGATAGGGAGCAGGATGATTCCGTTCGCGAGCTTCGCAGCCGTCGGGCTACACAATACGTGTAAGACTCTTCGGGGATAAAAAGTAGAGAAGACGTACCTAAAATTCTTCAGTGCGCGACTGTAACCTTCGTCGTTGCCCTCTATCGCGCCGAAGCTATGACCGAAACCAGCCCGGGCGATGAGTTCAAGCGCGAGGCGGCTAGTGTAGTCCATGATGTCGATTTCCTTCGGTCCGTTTGCAACTTCCTCACGCATGCGAGCCGCCGACTAGAAGACATGGATGAGTCTATCCTCCCCGAATCTGGCACAAACAGGTGGTACGTACGCTCCGAGACAATTCCTGGAAGATCGGCATCAAGCGCCGCATGTGGTTGATCGAGAACGCGGGGGTCATGAGCTTCCGCTGCTTGCGGTGTGTATCGCCTGCACAGCTGTCAGCTATGAGTGAAAAAAATAGTCGCTTACGCACCAAGGGCAGTCAACAGACCAGTGCCGCCAATGACGACGCGCGTATGCCTAAAGAGAGGGTCGGACCGGCGACCTCAAGTGCACGAAAGCGATGCAACACTAACTCTCTTACACCATCGATCTCTCGGAAATTCTCCTGATTCTTGACGAGGACATCATAAAGAGCCTTTGTATCCGCAACAGACACTATCTTGTCCTAAATCCCAAAGTTTATAGCATTAGGCAGAGGTGAAGGAATGGCGGACCCACACCCAGGAAACCCGGGATCGTGAAAATCCTGCCGAACCTGTCCATAGTCTTGTCATGAAACTCAAGAGCATCCTCTCCGAACCAGGTGGTAAGGATACCTACGCACGATGAGTACGATGCCCCGCCGCCTCGTAAGTCTTACTCACCTGAGATGAGAGACACGCCTTCGGGGCCAGGAACCTTCCACAGCGAACGCTGACGCACAAGCCGGCTCACGAGCAGATAAAGAGGAACAAGAGAAACGGCAGCAAGCGACACTAGTACATTCAAAAACGCCATATCTGCGATCCTCGCTGAACGATTAGTTAGAGAGGGTTGTGCCGTATATATAAGCTCTTCGGCGCCATCGCGCTACAATGAAACGAATGGCGCGGGATACCTTGGCCGTCACACCGGGGCCTGAACGATGCAAGTCAACGTTGTCGCCGGCTGGTAATACAGAGGATCCCACGCATCCCATGATGCATCGCCGTTTGAATACAGGTTATACAATCGTACTCAGCTGTCGAACCTTGACTCGCCACGCAGGCTTGAATGGACGTCGGCGTGATACATGCGGCATACAAACACTTAGCGCTGTTGTGAGGTGCTCTATTTTAGTCCAACGACTCTTTATACTGGGGACCTGGCGGTGTATGCTTACTTTTGATGTTGGGACCTTCCTTAGTGCGTTCGCGTATGAGGGTCATCGAGGCCTGCACAATTTCAGAAGTGTAGTAGGCGGGTAGATGAAGAGCACAGGAGTTATGCTCATAAGTGACTTGCGATCTGTCCTGCAGACAGAGCGCGGCGATCCGGTCTGCAGGTCAGCGAGGATTACAAGGTATCGAAGCTTAGCTGCGACTTCAGATCCTCGACAATTTAACGAACAGATAGTGTTGAGTTTCGGACAGGTAAACGCACCAGACGCAAGAGGTAAATCTGGATATGGGGTGGGAAATCATACTACGAAGCTCTAAACTGTCACCGGGTCTGATGTGGTCGTTGTCTACACGCGTCGCCCCGGTATCCATAGGTTGAGCGTAGGCATAAAACTCGAATACGACTCTGCTCAGTTCTAACGTTGAACGTTTCGAGAATGCGAACCGACTAAATTTCATAAGAAGCATTTACAGATGACAAACGGAGATAAGGGCTCACTTCAGGACCGCCTCGGAATGTCGGAATGCGCCTGCCGCCGGTCTGATGCGGGTTGCTCTGAGAGGTGCGGCTACCGCTCTATACAGTAGAGCACGGGTACCTTACCAGGGTGCGGAGCACTATGCGTAACAGCGGGCCGGTGGTGCAGCGGTGGACGGGCGTTGCTCGTGTTTGCCGTCTCGGTCTTCACCGCCGACCCTTGAAAGCCCTTCCTTGTAGAGATTTCCCAGGTTCCTGAGGAGTGAGGTGAGCTCATTGCGCGCCGAATGGCGACATTGCGCGCACAATGGACATACCTTGTACAACGGCTCAATAAAAACTTTTCTGGGAGACTCAACCCTTGGACAGGCTCATAAGACCTACGCAAACTTTCGGTGACGATTCAATGCTGATCCCATATTCATTGCTTATCACAGGAGTCAGCTTTACATTCCGATAACAAAGAAACTGAGTTCGTGAATACCGACCTCATCAGAAGTGCTTGCAAACCGTTCCTATCATACGATGAACTTGGTGTGTTCTTGTACAATTGAATCTGGCACAGCCTGGGGATCATGCAGGTAACGCGTCATGAGCGGATTTGCCACAACGATGAAGACAACAACTCTACCAAAATCACATAGCATAGAGGATCCCAACGTTCCCACGTGTCGGAATACTTCATTTTCTTCAATTAGAGACGCCTCGTAATAGAATTCCAAATAGCACACGCAAATGCGAGGGCTGGATGCGGGATCGCAGCTACTGTACGGGAGATGTCCGTCCCTAAGCGGACATGGCTGGGCGAGAGCTAGCAGATGTAGAGTACAGGGGATGAGACGGGCGCACGTTTTAACAAGCGCCTCCAAAAGACCGCACGGCGGCTGCAGGGCGTTAGAGCTACAAGCGGTTGCGGATTGGAAGGCAAAACAGGCAGGTCCGTGGTACGGTCGGCGAGACTGTGAGCCGGGCTATATACAGATCGGCAGGACGGCGATCAAGGCCAAAATCAAAAGAATGGAGTACATCGAAAGGATAGAGAAAACGATGTGTGCATAAAGATCCAGTTTGAGGATGCGCACCGACTCGGATGCCGTTTGGACATGGTTTGGGCGTGGCACGAGGCAGGCCAATTGGGAGAGACGACAGTCGATTGTCAGGCAACCGTCGCAAGGCAGAGCGCGGCAGACGCTCCTTGCCGAGCGGACTCTGAAACTATGCCAACTGTTAGTCGTGCGACCCCCAACGGCAGAGCGCCTTTCTTCCCACTTTCCATCGTCACGGTACAGCCAAGTTGTGCAGGCCGGATTAGCTCTTGCGCATTGCGCAAATCCCATGTATTGCATGAATACACGGGGGCTCGGGCAGGGCCTCGGGCTCACAATCATGCGCTCGTAGTACGGCGCGCGCGCGTTGTCGTTGACGTCTTCTAGAGCCTGCAGAGACAAGCGGCAATCGGCTGAAACTGAGAACATCCCCCAGGCACACAATGCTATCAGCGACGCTTGCTGGGCGTGGTCGACTGAATACGCATTCCTGCTTTAACCCTTTCATCTACTGTATGCACTAGTGTTTAGGACCAAGGTCCGCGCGACGCGTACGGCCGGATGCGACCGTGGAAATGGGTTGTCGGAGGCATACTATCGTATTCTGAGTAAGCTCTGACCCGATTTCGATGTGCGGGATGCATTTCTAGAATCACGCACAGAGGTTCTTCGAATCGTGTCTGTTCAGGCAGTGTGGCTGTCATTAATTCCGCCTCCCCGTTCGCGACCGGGCACCCAAGCTTACTCTATTATCTTGTCGGCGACTTCAACCTCCTCGTTGGCCTCTCCGCATTCATCAAGCTCATACCCCAACAATCTGCTAGAGGCCGTGATAGCTCGATAACGAAACATGCCGCGGTGAAGCGATGATAGAATACTAGAAGATGGTACACCGCTAGCCGCAGGAGGAAGTGCTAAAGCCGTACGGTAACATTGACATCCCATCCAGGTTTGTTAATCAGCACTCGCGAACTGTCTTGTTCGATCCAAAGTAAGACGGCAGAGACAGCATGCGCCGCTCGTGTTGCTTCAGGAACTGTTCCGTTAAACCGCCTAGCGGCGTGGCCGGAAGTGCCATAGGCTCCTCCCTCTAGAAGCGAGGAGAGCGTCTTCAGTCCACTGACCGCCCTGGCCACGGCAGGCAAGTTACGAACGAAGCATCTGTGTTCAGATCTGATACATCCCGCAGCAGGCTTTCTGCCATCCGCTTTACCACGACCAATCTCTCTCAACGGCACTAGAAAGATAAGTAGTAGTGGGGGAGACCGCCGATTTCCGCTTGCGAAGACGCGCGCAGCTAGTCCTGGTTTCGTTGTCCTGCCTCGCGTATCCCCACTCCACGCGACACGAGCTCAACTGACAGGATTACCCACCTCGGTCTACGGGGCGCGTCTCTGTGAGCAATGTAGTCTTTCGCTTCGGCTAAGCATCATTGCCCCATCCCTCGTTTTCCACCCAAGGAGCTCGGCCCAACACAAAACCACCAGTTTCCCCGCACTACAGCCGCGGCCGAGGCACCTCTAGCTGCTAGTGCCAGACAGGTCCTCCCTTTCCGCAGCACCTCATCTAGCAAGACTGGCCTTTGTACGATGACCGCGAGCTGATACTGAACTGGCGCAATGCAGTCAATCATCTACCATCCCTAGTTTGTACGTGCGTGCAGTATCGTCTTCGTCGGTGTCTATAAACTAGTCGGAGGTTTGGTGTTGGACGTCGCATGCGCGGCGTCTCTCGATTCAAAGGCAAGGACTAACGTCCTGAGGAGATGGAGAGGCTGCCGATGATGTCGGTCCGCCAGCCTGGAGCGGAAGTTTTGCAGTGTACTGTATGGGCAGTTGGCAGGACCCGTTCAAGTTGACGCCTTTCGGCCGCTCACACGGACCCCTTAAGCTTACTCAGTCTCGAGCGTGGGCTTTCAAGTTTCAGCTGCAAGCAGCTTTTGACGGGAAATGCCGCCCGACAGTGCCCGACAGTGCCCAACAGCGGCCAGCGCATCGGCGACACGCCGACACAAGCGCCTGGTTATCTCCGGGTATGCCCTATTCCCAGCCAAGGTGCCTCCTGGTCATCTCTTTCGCGGGTGTTTTGCTGATTCGCTCGCAGTCGCATGTAGCCATCCCCTAATTGATGACTATCACTCTACGCTTTCACCCAGGCATGCGAAGCAGGAGGGACCGTGCTACACAGAAGCCATGAATGTCCTCAGCGTAAGATTGGTCGTCATACGTCCCGAGAAGCCTTACATACTGGCGGCAGAGCCAAGGCGTGTCCATCGTTAGCACCGCAAGACGTGCCCAGGGTCTGTCGGGAGCATGATGTTGCTTATATTCAATCCGCGCGGGAGAATATCGGCGTGTACTGTGCCTAGAACAATATAACGCAGGGTCGGCGTTGCAGACCATTACGCTCCCTCTCTGTACTGTATCCTTTTCGAGATCCGACCCCCACAGTTCGAAGACGTTAAGGAATTCGTCCCTTACAGGGTATCACTGACAAATTCCGGACCTGTGTACGTTTTCGAGGTGGTAGACGAGCGCACGCAGCAGTGCACAGGAAGACAGTGTATGTTCACGGGCTGGAAGGACGGGTGATAATGATCGTAACGGTCCGTTTTGCGGACCAAATCTTCCGTACGTAGTATGTTCGTATCCTGGGTCGATGACAAGCTAGCACTGGGGGCAATGTATGCTGGGCGCATCGATTCCAGGCTGAACGCAGGGAGATCCCTGATTAAATGACCTAAGCATGCATGTGACGAGTGCATTGTGAATAATTTATAAATGGCAATTCCCTGAAAATCAGTCCGAAATCAGTGGCGACATACACATCGCTGTAAAAGTGGCTTCAGTTCTAAGTTCTCAATGGGCTCAGGGGAATCAAACTGAAGGAATATAAAATGTATTCAGGCAGAATATCATCATGGGCCCAGTGCTCGCATAGAGATCACAAAAAAAATGGCTTCAGCTGAAAGCTCTCACTGGGATCGGACATCGCATT
>MU274015.1:0-11960 GCA_022160365.1 Vararia minispora EC-137 | reverse complement strand
CGTTTGGTGAGGCGTTCGGTGCGTGCTGAGCCGATGTTAGGGCGTGTGCCGAGGTTATGGTGTGGCGCCGATAGGGTCGGTGAGGCGTCAAACCGTAACAGGTGCACTTTAGCAAAGAACGCATCATTCGCGTATCGCATCCGCACTTGGTCTAGGAATGAATCCACCCCGTTGTCATACAATGCGGCCGGCGGCGTCTCTTGCTCGGGTGCGTCGTCCAGCTCTGGCTCCTTTTTGCTGATCGCCAGTGTGAGCTGGGTTTCCGACAGGGCCATACCCACCGCTCTCGCCGGTTCTGGTTCCGCATGCACGTGCATCTCCTCGGCCTCTTGTTCACGCGGCTCCCTCTTGGTGGGTATGCCTCGTTCGGCTAGATCAGCCTCGTGAAGCACTTGTGCTAACTCGGCGCATTCGATCCGCTGACGCTGTTCCCATTCCTGCAACAGACAAGCAAAGGTTTTCTCCATATTGGCGTCCTCTGGCTTACGACACATCCGTCGCTGCCCGACGGCGCTCATACGCCTGATCTCGAGCGCCCTTTCCCAGAGAAGTTCATCGCCCTGGGGATCAAGCCGGACGTCCGCGTCCACATATTCTCGGTCCGGATGAGTCTCGTCCCACGAGTCGCTGTGGTAGTATCGTGACAAGGCATCGGCCACCTTATTCTCGATACCTTCCACGTACACGATTTCGTAGTTGAACCGCGCTAAGTACTCCATCCACCTGCTCTGACACGTGGACAGCTTTTTCTGGCTGTTGAAGAATTGCAGGGCCTTATGGTCCGTCGCGATCTTGATGTGGTAACCCAGCAGTTTGTCTTCCCATTTCAGCAGGGCCTGCAATATGGCCAGCATCTCGTACTCATAGACCCTATAGTTCTTCTGAGCATTAGTGAACTTTCTGCTCATGAATCTAGCCGGTCAGCTTGTATGCCAATCTGCTCCTTGTCCATACATCACTCCTATTCCCGAGGTGGATGCGTCGCAAACCACCCATATGGTCTCGTCCTTTTGCACGTCAATCAGCTTCAGTACCGGCGTTTTACACGCTATAGCTTTGACCATCTCAAAGCACCGGTCGTGCAGCAGTCTCCACCAGAAGCTCACGTTATCAGCGGATATCGTTGACAGCGGCCCAGTGTACGCTGATATGTCCGGCAGGAAATGGGCTATGTACTGCACCAGTCCCAAGAACCGCTGGAGGTCATTGTGATTGTGGGGCGTACACCACTCGCGTATCTGGGCCATTTTATCTGCGTCGGCATGCAAGCCGTTGTTGTCGATAATATGGCCCAAGCAGTCAAGTCTCTTGGAATACAAGTCACATTTGGCCGCTGTTACGGTTTGACGCCTCACCAAACACTATCGGCGCCACACCCTAACCACGGCACACACCTCAATATCGGCCAGAACGTAACGGACACCTCGTCAAACGCGCATTCTGACAGACGCGCGTCTCTTCAACAAGCGCGCGCTCACAAGAAGCGCGCGCCTCCCACAAGAAGCGCCTTGTCAGCGCATATCTATAAGCGGCCCGGACTTCAGTCAGCAACGACGACCAATCGGCATCAGTCACAGCCTCGGCCTTACTCAGCGCCTCGGCGATGACTTACGCTTAGTCGTTCCCCTATTGTTCTCCGCTTACATCATCGTCTCTCGCACGGACCATGTCTCGGGTATATAAGGAGTCTCGATCCACATGTAATTCCCCAGCTCGTCCACTTGTACCCCAAGTGACTCGCAATATCACTGCCTCTTTCGCCCTTCCTCTTCTCCCTTCGCCGTCCGCCTCAACCCTCAAACTTCGTCACTAAGTTCGTGCAGCCCGGGGGCCCTCCGCTCGCTAAGTCCTGACAGCCGCCTCCAAGTAAGGTTGAGCATCCCTTAGCTTCTGAAATACCGCACCCAGATGTTTCTCGTGATCCTCTATTGAGTCAGTATAGACAAAGATATCGTCCAGATAAACATATACAAACAGCCCAATGTTTTCGCGGAAGATATGCGTCATAAGCCTCTGGAACGTGGCCGGTGCGTTACAATCGCCCTGTTGCATCACGTTGCTGACATACGTGCCATATATGGTTGCGAACACCGTCTTCCCTACATCCTTCTCAATTATCCTAATTTGTTCCTATGCGTTAGACAGGTCGATCTTGGACTGATATTTAGCCTGTGCCACGTCCATCCGTATCTGGTCCTGATCAGGTAACGGGGTGACATCTCAGACGGTGGTTTTGTTGTGTTTCCTGCAGTCCACTACAGTGCGTATCGCACCCGTCTTTTTGGGTATGCATAGCATTGGGGCCGCTTGCCGCACCGTCACGGGCACCCACCACTGCGCTTCAATGTACTTGTTCATCTTTTCCAGTAACTGTGCTTTTAGCGCATCTGGGTAGCAGGGCAGATGGTATCTATAGTTTCTAACCTCATCAATGAGAGGGATCTCATGATTTACTTCCCTCATAGGCGGTAGTACCGGGGGAACTCCGGACATGATGTCAGCACATCGTTCCAGCCAGCCCTTCCGAAGCTCCTCAAGCCGTTCCTTTTCATTTTTCGTTGAGTCAATTTCCTGTCCTAGTCTGATCTTTTCATGGTTACCGTTCCTCATAGCGTACATGTCTCTCTGTGGTATGTTGGGTATAGGGCTCGATTCGGCCCCGCATCGCATACCATTCGTGCGTTGGGCCTATTTCTCGCTACCGAGCATAGCTACTCGTCCTTTCAGGGTTTAGCCGGCGCGTCTGTTCCTGCGTCTGTCCGCGAGGATGGCGGCTTCCTCCCCGACTTCAAGAAGAGGCAGTACTTGGTCGCCCACACGGACCTCCCAGCGCGCAAAGTCCAACACGAACCCATGGCACTTCAAGAACAGTACACCTATAATACCGTCGTAACGATCCACGTTGACCACGTCAAAGTACTCATCTGGAGATTGGACCGGCCCAAAGTCAATGTCGGTCGTCACCCCAAACTGAATGGTTGAGCGGCTCCTGGCGCAGCCCAAGAACAGGGGTATCGGCTCCTCCAGCACGAAAGGTCGCAGCCCGGAGACACGGACGAACTCCAGGGTCAGCGAGCTACCGGTAGACCCGGAGTGCAAGAGCAGGTATGCATTCAATCCCCTGAGCAGTATCGACATTGCAAAGCAACTCAATTCCTCGGGTTTAATACGGGGCCGTTCACCCTTCTCCTCGGTCAACAGCTTGCGGCCTGCCAAATGGTACGCCGCAATGGGTCGTGTACCCGTGTCCTTCCTCGCCGCTCGTAATGCCACAGGCGGTTTGTCGCCTACGTCGATGACGGGTTCGCAAAAGAGACTGGCGGCATATGCACCCACGCGGCGTGGCCCGCTACCCGAGCCCGAGCGGTCTATACGTGAGTGAACCGCCTCCCGGCGCATGGCCCGTAGGAATCGAACCTTCTCCTTCTGGTAGCGCCTGCGGTCACGGTCTCTCACCAGCACGTCGTAGGCTTGCGTCATTGCACCCTGCCACCAAGCGGACATCTCTCTGTCCGCCAAAATGGCCTGCCAAACGTGGGTACTGGACGGCGTATCCTTGTCGTCAAAGTCCGTTGACGCGTTGCTTCGGTCGTCCACTACCGCTACCCCGGTCCCCCAGTTCACATCACTGTCGACTGTGCGGTCCCCGGGCTCGTCGTCCAGTAGCATTTCCGTCTCCGTTCCGTCGCGTGGCTCGGCGTCGGACCCAACATCTGACACCTCCTCTACCGTCCCCTGTCTGCGTGGGTGCGCCCCCGCGCCCTCCGACAACGCCCACAATGGACTGGGCGTCGCTGGGCGACCCCAATGCCGGGGCCAACTCCCAGATTTTATCACCTGGTGTCGGTCGTCTGCCAGGTCCTCAGTCCTCGAGTTATGGTATGGGTGCGGCGATTCCACCTCTCCGTCGATGTGGGGCGCGTCCTCAGCGTCGCCCTGCATGACACGGTCGTGATGCCAGAGCCACAAGTTGTATCGCACCTGGTCCTCCCTGGATGCGACCATGTATTCGTACTCACGCAACTGGGTGTCCAAACGCTCCCATTCTCGCAAGCAGTCCTCCAAAGCCTGACTCGCGCCCGGCCCAGCACAGTGAGCGAGGACATGGCGATATGAAGCCCACTCCCGCTGCTGGCATTGACGAAATTCCATGATCTTGTCTAATGCTACGTTACGCCAGTCGCGCAGCAATCAAATTTCTCGGTGCAGAACCTCCACCTGGCGGTCCCGCTCATCGCGGGCATCCCGGAACATCTGGCGCGCCGCCTCCAGGTTGGGGTCGCGGTTTTCCGCAATGGCCATGTCCGCCACCTCCTCCTGATGGACTCGACTCCGCTCGATATCCTCCCGCTCCCAGTAATATCGGCGCAGGTCTCCTTGCAACACAGTAATCCAGTCCTCCACGTCGCTCACATCACGCTGGAGGGCTCGATTCTGTTGCCGCAAGTCCCGTATTGCACCATCCAACTCAGTCACGCATTGGCGCAGGCCATCCCGTTCGGTTTCTAGCTCCCCATTCTCGTTTACAAGGTCGGATATGTCTTGCTGACTCTGATCCTGTATGTTCCGGAGGTACTCGACCTCCTCTCGACTCTCGTCCAGCTGCACGCGCAAGTGATGAGCATCCCCGTGCATGGCACCAGATAACTCTGTTGTCGTCTCCAAGTTGCTGGATTCATCCACGCTGTTACTCGCCTCGGCTGACTCCTGGAGTCGAGCTATGACTTGGTCGGCCGTCAGGAATTCAAGGTCCCTTACACCCTGTTCCTCGGGTCCCGACCGCAGACTGCCGGTCGTGTTGCTGCCCCGGCCTCCACAGCGCATTGCGAACAAGTAACGCCCGTCTGCGAACCCGTCGTCACTGTCCGATGGCCCATGAGTACCGTCACCCGACGATCGGTCTGAGGAGTACGTGTCGCCTCCAGACCCGCCGTATGATTCGGTGTATTGAGATCCTTCATAATCCGAGTACTCGTTCCATTCCCCGCTCCCAGTCTGTGACTTGGAATGTTCGGATCCGTCCGGCACGTCCTCCTCCTCAGCCATGGTGTTATGAGTATCACCCCCGGCTTCGCTCTTACTATCTCCAACGACCGCCCCACTCTCACTCACGACGATGGCGTCTCGTTCACCGTCACTCCAGTCGTTCACAACACCAAAGCGCATGGCGTGTATAGCGCGCGGTTTGGGGCAATTCCTGGCCCAATGGCCCGGTTCGTTGCAATTATGACAATTGCCCCGCGGTGCGTCATTGTCTCCTTTTCATACCTCCCGGATAGGATCAGAGGGAGCCTTCCTTTCCCAGGGTCAATTGACGGCCTTCGGTGGCGGTCTATCGTTCCAGTTAGCTCTGTTTCCCCGACGAGCCCCGGCACGGTATCTACCACGCCTCCCGCCATTGTCACGCCTATTGACGCCACGATAGTTTACGAGGCACTCTCGGTGTCCCGGTGTTTGCGGTGCGGCGCCCCGTACTTCTTCTATTAATTTTTCACGGCGACGTGTCTGACGAGCGTCGTGTTCTTCCTTGGTTCTCGTCTGGATATGTGGGATCTGTCAGGACTTATCGAGTGGTTGCCCCCGGGCTGCACGGACTTAGTGATAAGCGGAAGGGAGCTTGAGGTGACGGGGTAAGAGGACAAGAGAAGTAGGATTGCGAAGTCACTTGATGGAACAAGTGGACGAGCTGGGGAATTACAGGGAGATAGTGAGCCCTTATATACCGAGACATGGTCCGTGCGCGAGACAGTTAGGTAAGCGGGGAACAATAGGAACACGACTAAGCACGAGTCATTGCCGAGGTGATGAGTAACGTCGAGGTAATGACTAATGACGGTTGGTCGTTACTGCTGACTAGGGTCCGGCCCGCTTATAGATATGCGCTGACAGGGCGCTTCTATAGGAGGCGCGCGCTTGTGGCGGAGCATGCACTTGTGGAGGTGGCACACGTTCGTCGAAGTGCGCCTTCGTCGAGGCGTCCGATGCGTTCAAGCCGATGTCGGGGTGTATACCGAGGTTAGAGTGTGGCGTCGACAGTGTTGGTGAGGCGTCAAACCGTAACATTACTCCCCTCTTAGGACGTGCTTACGCCGGGAGCACGTTTGGGCGTGGGTTTGCTTTTCCCTGATAGGAACTGAGTGAGGTTCTGCGGTTTGGGCGCAGAAGGGTGACGCTCGTGGTACTCAGCGACAGCTTCCCTTGCGTTCTTGAGCTGACTCATGGGAGTCCAACGATTCTCGGTGTCCGAATAGCCGACGTAATGGACGAGGTAGTTGAATCCTCGTCTGACCGGTCCTCCGTCGATGATCTCGACCTCCCATTCTTCCTCATTATCGACTAGTTCAGGGAATGGTTCAAGGTAGTTAGGTCCATGAGCGTCGGTGTCGATGGCAGATGTAAGGATCGAAGCGTGGAAGACGGGGTGTATATGTCTCCACGTCTTAGGAATGTTGAGCCTGTATGTAAGCGGTCCTAGAACATCGACTACTGTGAACGGCCCCCATCGTTTAGCCCCGAGCTTGGCCTTGGGTTGCGTGGATCGGATGTTTTTGCCGTCGAGGTACATCTTGTCACCGATTTTGAACGGAACGAATGTCGTTTTTGAGTCGCCGTGTTGGTCGCGCATAATGTCCACGGCCATCCGTAGGCTCACCTGGGCTTCTTCCCGAACTTCCTTGAGTCGTCCCAGGCGTTCGGTTAGGGCGGGGAACTCGGACTTGGTGGCAACGTCCGGATAGAAGCGAGGGGTGAAGCCGTAAAGGAGTTTGAAAGGTGACTTGCCGGTGGTCGAGTGGACGCGCGAGTTGTGGACAAACTGCGCAATGGGCAGCCAGTCTACCCAGTCGTCTTGCCGATGATTACAGAACGCCCTCAGGTATTGCTCGAGCTCTTGGTTGAATCATTCTGTCTGTCCGTCTGTTTGCAGGTGGTAGGCCGTGCTGAGCGTGGACTTAATGCCAAGGCGTTTCATTAATTCCTGTGTGGTGGCGCTTGCAAACTGGGGTCCTCGATCAGAGATGAGCTGTTCCATTAAGCCGGTGTGAGGGAACACGTAGCGCATGAACAGATCACTAGATCCCAGACTATCGACAGTTTTGTTCGTCAGCGCTAGGTAGACCATCTTGTATCCACGGTCGATGTACGCGGCTATCGAGTCGAACCCCTTGCATTCCGGTAGATCTGTGATGAAGTCCGTGGTAAGTATCTGGAAGGGCCTCTCCGGGATGGGGTTCGGAAGCAGTGGTATTGCCGGTTTGTGCGTGAGGTTCTTGGTCACCTGGCAGATGGCGCAGCCCTTGATGTACTCGCAGATGAAGACGGACATACCGGGCCACCAGAAGTCTCTAGATACGAGTTCCTGCATGCGTTGGCGTCCTGGGTGTCCGGCTCCTGGGGTGTCGTGGCAAAGTCGTACGATATCGCGTCGCAGTTCCAAGTCTGCCAGGACGTAGATGCGCTCCCGGTAGAATGTGAAGCCATCGCTTTGCCTCCAATTGCCGAGGGTGCGTTTCAGTGAGGAAGGTCTGTCTTCGGTGATCGTCATCAAGGCTTGTAGGACTTCATCGTCGATCGTTTTAGAGGTCCGGATACGCTCCCGGATGTCGTCGATATTCGTCGGTTTGGCTGCCCGCACGTGGAAGAGGACTGTCCCTTCGTTGTCTGAGTCGATCCCTCTAGAGTGATCCGGTCGTCGCGACAGGCCGTCTGCTCGATTAGTGTTACCGGGCTTATGATGCAACTCGAAGTCGAAGCGGGATAGGTAAAGGGACCACCTGGCCTGTCGACGATTCAGCTTCTGTGCCTGCGTGAAATATTCGAGGTTCTTGTGGTCCGTGAGAATCTGTACCGTATGTTCGGCCCCTTCCAGGTGGTGTCGCCATGCCTCGAGTGCCCTGATGATCACGAGGAGTTCCTTGTCGAAGATGTCATAGTTGCATTCGGCTGGGTTGAAGGACTTGGACAAGTATGCGACCGGGTGCGACTGGTCGTCTGCGCCTTGCTGGCTTAGGACGGCACCGGTTGCAAAATCTGAGGCGTCACATTCTACACGGAATGGCTTGCTATGATCAGGCATGAGCAGGACAGGCGACAAGGTGAACGCAGCCTTGAGCTGTTCGAAGGCGAGTTGGCAGTCCTCCGACCAGAGCCAAGGGACGTCCTTCTTGGTTAACTCGAATAACGGGTGAGCGATGGTCGAGAAGTTCTGAATGAAGCGCCTATAGAAGTTCGCGAATCCGAGGAAAGACTGCACTTCCTTGACCTTGGTGGGAACGGGCCATTCTTCGATTCCGCCTAGTTTAACCGGGTCCATCGCGACATTGTCATGCGAGACGACGAGGCCCAGGAATTCAACCTCCGTTTGTTCGAAGAGGCATTTCTCTGGTTTCAGGTACAAGTCGTTGTCCTGTAGCCGTTGAAGGACTCGCCGCATGACGTCGCGGTGTCTCTCGAGGGTGTCCGTGAATACTAGTATGTCGTCCATATATATGATCACGACACCTTCGGCAATGAGGTCTTTGAACACTTCGTTTATCATCGCTTGGAAGGTCGCCGGGGAGTTAGTGAGGCCGAAGAACATTACCAGGGGTTCGAAGAGTCCGCGGTTGGTTCGGAAGGTGGCCTTCCATTTGTCGCCCTCCTTGATGCGGATATTTTCGTACCCCCAACGGACGTCAACCTTGGAGAAGATCCGGGCGCCTTTGAGTTTATCGACAATCTCGTTAACGAGCGGGAGTGGGTACGCGTTCTTGATTGTGCCCGAGTTGAGATGTCGATAGTCCTGCACGGGTCGTAGTCGTCCGTCCTTCTTTTTAACAAAGAAGAAGGGACTCGCCATGGGCGACTTGGACAGTCGGATATACCCCTTAGACAGTTGTTCGTTAAGAAAGGCGTCTAACTCGGTCTGTTCGGAAGGCGACAATGGGTAAAGCTTGCACGGCTTGGGCATGAAGTCTTCTTTGAGATCGATGGCGTGATCCCAGACGCCTCGCTCTGGGAGGCGTTCCAAGGCTACCTTGTCGAAGACCCTACTAAAGTCGTGGTACTGTTCGGGGACCATTTCGTCGAACGTTTTGGCCTTCTGCTTAGCCAAGGCTGCTTCTGCTAGTTGCTGCGACTTAGTGGAGCCTGCGCGAACGGGAATGAACGGCTCATCTAAATCTTCCGTATAGTCCTCCGTATACAGGATCACGTCGCCATCCTCGACAGTACAAGTGGCGATATCTGGGACAATCCTGGCGAGCCGCAAGCCTTCCAGCACCCAGGGGACCGAGATTGGCCGGTCTTCCGGTGCCAGTGAAGTGTCGTCGGGGGTTGGTTGGGCTAGAGGCGTCCGATCGTGGGTTTCCGCGTCGAGGGTGTCGCCGTCGAGGGTCGTATGACGGACGGGCGTGATGTCGTCCTCGTCGTCGACCTCCTTGCATGTGACTGGGGGTGGTTTCTGAGGCGTTGGCCGTTCCGTTTGTAGCTGTACGACTGGCGGATCTATAAGGAGGCAGTCGGGTGGGCATCGCGTCATGTCCACGCGGTCCTGCTGCCAGTCGATCTCTGGGTTGTGTTTTCGTAGCCAGTCGGTTCCGAGGATGACGTCCTGGTCGCCTAAGTTGGCGACGTACATTTCGACGTCTTCCTCGTGGTAAGAGCTGCCATTGTCCGAGTATATGCGTAGCCGTTGAATAGTCGATTTACGCACCGGCCCCATTCCATTGTCTGTCCCGTCTACGTTTTTGACGGGAATGGGTTGTGCCAGTGGTTTAGTCGTTAGCCGATGTCATCTGACGAACTTGTCGTCAACGAGTATTCCTTCCGCTCCACTGTCTTGTAGAGCGGAGACGTTGATTTGTCGACCGGTTATTTTGCCAATGAATTTTCCTTGGAGCTTGATGGACGGGGTCTGCGCGTTGCGAGTAGCGGAGACTTTGATTGATACAGATGATTGCTCACGAGATAGTACACCGATAAAGTCCTTAATCCGAGTCGAAGACGGGGTCCTACGCGACGACGTTGCGCGAGGACCATCTAAAAATCCGCCGGGCCTAGCGCCTTGCTAGCCCGGTCCATCGCCCCTCCTCCAAGCGCCTTGATACGCGCTACCAGGGTCTCTACCTCGTCGACGTCCTTCTCAATCTTGGCCGCTCGCACCGTCGACGAGGGCCCCGGTTCACGCACTGGGATTCCTGCTGCAGCGCGCTCGGGACAGTCACGTATGACGTGCCCGATTTTGTGGCAGAAAAAGCAGCCGCCGTTGTTGCGCAGGTACTCGCGCTCTGGCTCTGTGAGCTTCCCAGGGCGCCCGTTCCTGCCACTCGTAACTGTCGCAATCTTAACCGGCCGCTTCTCCTGCGAGGTGGTGCCAGCGCCGTCGTTTGATCGTTTGGTGGAGGGCGTACCTTTGCCCCATGCCTGGTGCTCGACGCGCTCGCGCCGCCACATCTTGTCCTTTTGCTTCGCCACTTCCTGGTATTCTCCCAGGGTGGCGATACGCGAGGGCTCACTCGCGTCGACCTTGCTGCGCAAGTTGGCATTCAGCCCCTTGCGGTAGAAACGGAGCGCCGCGCGCTCATTGTAACCGGCCCGCTTTGCCGTTACGTTGAACCGCAGCGTATAGTCGGCTGCGGTGTCCTTGCCCTGCTCGATCTCTTCGAGCTCTGCCTGGGCCTTGGTCTCCTCGTCGACCGGGGAGAACTGTGTGACGAATACCTCGAAGACGTGCGTGAGCGACCATCGTGGTAAGAAGGTTCGACTCAGCTGGTCCTCCATCACTTCTTCGAGGACGGAGGCGGCCCATTTCTTGAACATGTCGCCGTCCATGTTCTGGCAGAAGAAGTTGATGCAGCTCAAGTCTGTCTTGAACATTTTGGGGTTGCACATGAAGTGCATCATACAATGCGTGCGGTAGTTGCGCGCGTTGTCTCGGTCGTCCTTGAATGGCTTGGGGGTGCCACCTATTTTGCCGGTGTCGGCAACGGTCTCGGTATCGCTGTCCTCGGCAGGGTTGCTCTGTCGCTCGAACTCCTCGACCACCCGAGTGGTGCTTTGGGTGGCCGCGGGTGCTGCGGGTCTGGGTTGTGGCCGTTCTTCCTCGATGCACTCTGCGGGGTGCATGCTAGCTGGCCGGAATGCTGGTCCGGCGACGGATGTTGGCGGGGGTGTTCCTACCATGATGGTCTGGAGGCGGGTTGGTGGTTGGGTTGGTGGCTGGGAACGGTTAGATACTCGAGATCGAGCACGAGAGACAGCTTGTGCGGCGCGCTCAAGAGTTTCGGCTGCAATAAAGTCGTGCCGGTGAAGGTATGAGTCGCCGAGATGTGGGTGTCCTTCCCAGTTGAAGATGGGATGGAAGTCGCAAGTCCAATTCCAGCTGACTTGGTACTCGCCGGTATGAGTGCGCGCGTAAAGGAAGTTACCTCCGGGTGCTACTCGGAATCCCGCAGGGACAAGGTCGGGGGTGAGAGGTGGGAAGTTCTCGGAGTCTTCCGAGGTTTGTGACAGGACGTCAGATGTCGAGGTTTGCGCTCGGTGTGCTAGAGGGACTCGTTCGTCGTCCTCTAGGTTGGGGTCGGGTCTAGGAGTCACACGAGTGCTAGGCACGGAAATGATGGGCAATTAACGCACAAAATCGTCCGATTTATTCAACGCCTTCTTCAGGTCGTTGTGTGCTACAAGGTACAAATGGTGGGGCGCGTTATTCTCCTCCTCCGATTGTCAGGACTCAGCGAGCAATAGCCCCCGGGCTGCATGGACTTAGTAACGACGAAGGCTTGAGGCGGACGGAGGAGAGAGAGAGGAAGAGCGGTAGATTGTGAGTCACTTGGTGGGACAAGTGGACGAGCTGAGGAAGTACAAGGAAACAGGGAGTCCTTATATACTAGTACATGGTCCGTGCGCGAGATAGTTAGGTAAGCAGAGGGACAATGAGACAGCGACTAAGCGTGAGTCACCGCCGAAGCGATGAGTAAGGC
>MU274014.1:0-11999 GCA_022160365.1 Vararia minispora EC-137 | reverse complement strand
ATGCATGGGGTCGTGGGATGAGCCAATCATGGAGGCGTACAGTAAGCAGACCGTATTACTAACGAGCTGAGCAAGCGAGTAAGTAAGTACAGTAAGCGGAGGCCGATGGAGGCCGGAGCATAAGCGCATAAGAGTAAGCGGGAGGCCGATGTCGCAAGAGATGGCAGAGCTATAGGCCGTGATGGCCGAAGGCGGATCAGGACGGCATGATGGCGGATCAGGCCGGCATGATTGCCGAGGCGGAAATAGCCGATCGTATAAGCGTAAACAAGGAAAATAAATAGGCGTAAAGGGGATGTAAGACTAGAGTCGTAACAGAGCAGATCGTCAGTTATGCAAACCAAGGGTCTGTAATGCAAGCTATCACAAGAGGGGGATTTGGTGAGGATGTGCCAACCGAGGGTGTGTCGCACCATTTAAGGGCGCAGGCATGGACAAGGCTGTGGGGCAACATTGTGTGCAAAGTTGTTGTTGTCAAGGTCGTCGCCCTGTGGAGTGTCAGCAATGTTGTTGGCATCCAAGTCAGAGCCGCAGGTAGTTCTGTCACCCGCAGCATGCACTTGGTCGTCAGACTCATGAGTGGAGCCGTTATCAAACCTATTATACTCATGAGTGGAGCCGTTATCAAACCTATTATAGGTTGTGGGTTAGTGCATACATATATTGTACATATAGCAGTGCGTACCGGTGCAATGTGGCCGAAAGACTATGGGAATGAGAGACTGTAAGCTTGGATGGTCTGCTATCCTTCTTAAGCCTTGGAGCCATGCGGGAGCAGATCCTGTTCCATATGAGGCCCATAGCTTGATGCTCCACATCAGAGACCTCGAAGCCAGCGCAGAACTCCTCCAGGTGGGTGAGGGAGTGCGTTGTGCGAAGATGATGGTGGTAGTTGTACCACCAAACGGCAGGCTTTTCCGGCCCACACAGCTTGCAGATGAGCGGGACATTTGTGCAAGGGCTGAACTTGGTCGATCAAGCAGTGAAAGCATAGTGGAACATTTGGAAACGGTGTGGACACGTACTTCTGTGGGGGTCAACCTGAAACGTCCCCTTTGATCCGTGTGAGGGTTTAATGAGGAATATTTTGCAGTTGTTGGGGCCACCACTGCATAATCTGCACAGCTCTTCAGGGAAGTCGCATCAAGAGGTCTGGGGATCGTAGAGCTGGTGTATGCTGAGATGAGATGTTGATTCCATCGGCACGTAATACAGCGTTGCACACCCATTTGAATGCGACGTGCTTGTAGTCCTTATCGACTGTTAGATCATTGTCACTGACCCATAGATCAAGGAGTGGGAGATGGCCTAAATGCAGGAATATGTTGGATTCCCGGCTAAGCTGGTGCTTCGCAGTCATATCACGCAGAGCCTTATGATGCATACTCGCACCATCAGATGCATAACAGATAATGCAGATGCCCTGTAATGCCTTAGCAGCAGCAATCCCATCAAGCACGGTCTGCAGAAGCCTTCGATGCTCCGGCACCTTCTCTGCCTTGCAGGTTCCAGATACTGCAATTGGCCAAGCACTACCAAGCTGTGTGTCCGGGCTGAGAAGTATGACAGCACAAACAGTTGCCTGATGGAAAGCATGAGGCACAACTCATGACACCGCTTCCCACAGACATAATGCAGATGCACCTCGACAGCATGGTGTATCACCTTCCTCCTCATCTCCTCCACCAGCACTTCAATATCTTCATATAAGTCAATGCTCTGCACCCACCCACCTATATGTTTACGACAGATCCCTAGGACACGGTTTGTTGCCTCGTTCCACCGCAGGTGCGCCTCAGTCACAATCTCATCCACCCCGACTGTTCCATGGACTGGCCGACAGATCGCAGCAGCCCCATGGAGGAGTGGCCCAAAGGCCATATCGACATTCTGGGCTACGTCCTCTACCGAAGGCATGGTGGGGGATGCTTGGAGCGGCGGCACCGCTGCTATTGCGCACACAGTTGACGTTGCAGGGAGGCCAAGAGCTAGGTGAGCAAAATACAACGCTCATCTCCCTCCAAGATGCAGGAGAACAAGCGCTATGCGGCGATTGTCATCCGTGAAGCCCTTCAGTTTGTACTTTCCTGTCAAGATGTCCGTGATGACCTGGAGGATTGCACTTGCACTCATTCCCTGACGCATTGTGATGCGAAGCACCTGGTCAACATTCAGAAGCCACTTCAATGCAATTGCTCGGAGGATGGACTTGTGCATAGACAGCACTCCCTCGACATGTGTGAGGTGGCACGTCTGGTTTAGGTGAAGCAGGATGGTGTTGTGCTGCTGCCGATCCTTCTGCCAGAGAAGATCGAGAAGACCTCCAGCGCCATGGTACGTCCACTTTGTATTTCGATGTATGCCGCCATCCATGTGACTAACGATCTTCATTAAGGTAGTGTTGCAGGGAAGTGCGGCACATTCATCGCAAACCACCGATACATTCCGTGTCTGCCAAGTGCATGTTGTCACATGGAGATACAGCAGCCCGTTGATGAAGTGCAAACTCCATGGAGGGTTGAGATCATTGTGTAAGAGGACAGGATATGATGCGAGCACTGAACGACCATGCAGGATGACAAGCTCGAAGCCCTTGCATTCAGCTGACTTCCCCTTCGTTTTGCATGCATAACTAACAACCTCAATGACATCAGGGCTGTTTGGGTGGTCTGGGTTTGTGCTGGCATGTATTTTGGCATGTGCTATGCAGGGAGTGCGCATGCACGCTTGCTTGCTGCATACAGGATTAGGTATGTATGGCCACGATCCCCTATAGCAGCAGGGTTAATAGCTGTCCAGGATTAGATTCATGGCAATGCACAGAAGGATCGCTGCATCAATCATCTTTTTAATCTTGGGCTCGAGTAGGACACCTTTGATCTGCTCAGGATAGGTCTGCACATAATGATGAATTGTCCCTGCGACATATGCAATCCCCCACTGCCCTTGCCACACAAGTGCACTGACCACCTGCACGTCCCGATCATATCTGATGAGGCAATCGAGTGCCCAGTTCAGGCATTGCCATGCAAGTTCAGGATCAGATATGTCGATCCCCCACTCTGCAAACTTATAAAACTCACCCCCCTCTGCTGCTTCAGGGACAGATAATGGTAGGCCTGCTATCGTGGAGTCGAGCTCCTCCAGAAGGTGCCATGTCAGGGGATCGGGTGAGTGCAGACACCAAGGCTCACCATCTGGGACTGATGTGAAAGATGCTGGCAGCGGCATTCTTGGTGGCATTTCCGGTGGGTAAACAGACAGCACAAGAGAGGTTGGAAATGGCAGAAGGGACAGCGATCCACCAGGAGACAAGGGTAGCAAGGATGAGGGGTGGGAAGTAGGTGACAAGGTGATAAGCTGCCGGGTAGGAGATGGGGACGACAGTGCATCAGCCGATGCTTGGATAGGAGGCAAGCTGTCCGGGATAGGGGTGCGCACTGGTGCCATGAAGAAGAATCTGAAGGCCGCTGCCGATCAAGAATCCAAGGTAGGCTTCCTTGCCTTTGCAGCCTTGTGACACTTACGGCTATTGTAGTGTGCTGCAAAATTGGCAATCGAGCCACTTATTCTAATGCATGCACAACACAGATCGCACTCAACACATCCATCCTGCCCGACGACCATACTCAATGGGTTCACTGCACGGCACTGTTCACGCTCGGGTGGCTTGCATGTCTTAGCAAAGGTCTGTGCACATGTAAGGGCAAGTTGAAATGTGATAGGGGAGGGCATTGGAGGGGAGCGGAATGGACTCAAACAAGGACTCGAAAGTACAGCCACACAGTTGTGCGGAGGGTATGAGGGAGGGCTTTACACACTATGTAACCTTGCAGCAGAATGACAGATTCAGCGAGAAACATGAGGCTAGTGAGAAGCATGACACAGGTAGAACAGAAGTGCTGTTTGAGAAAAAGGGGTAGAAACCGGGTCAAAAGAAGCAGATGTGGAAGTGAGATCCAGTGTGGCAACAAAAAAACGTGATGAGACATTGACCGTCACCCGTATTGCTTCAGAGCTCGTAAATCTATGCATTACTAGGCACTTAGAGTAAATTAGGGACATGCTAGACTACCTAAACCCATAGCCAGACATTCAAAACGGCCGGAGAAGCATGATCGGCGCTTGAACGGCATGATGTCGAAAAGATGGATCAGACACCTGGAGACACCCCCCACCCTCCAACCCAGCGTGTGGGAATTTTTTCCCAGGTCCCCCTTGCCTATGGGTAACATGAATATTTCCGACATGTCATGCTTGATATCGTGACACCCTGATGTGCAAATGCTACTTGTCCTTCATATCACACTTTTATACCACATGAATTAGTTCAAGATGCTCACAAGATGCTTATGCACATGGCCTGCTGAGCAGTTTTTTGTAATTCCAATATGTTATCATTTTGCACCTTTAAAATCTGAAATATCATGTGACCACAAATTTACTCTATGGTAGATATGACAGGAAATAAGCAGGGAATGTTTCAGGCGATAAAGATAGCTTAAATAATCTGTTTGACAATCATTGAAGCCCAGATTGTTACGGTTTGACACCTCATCAACACCACCGGCACCACACCCTAACTACGGCACATGCCCCAACATTGGCTCAAATGCATCGGACACCTCACTGAATGCGCATCTCAACAGACGTGCGTCACGTCGACAAGCACGCGCTTTGCCATAAGCGCATGCCTCCCATAGAAGCACCCTGTCAGCGCATACTTATAAGCGGCCTGGACCCCAGTCAGCAACAACGACTAATTGGCATCAGTCACAGCCTCAGCCTCAGTCATCACCTCGGCCATGACTCGTGCTTAGTCGTCTTCCTTATTGTTTCCCCACTTACATTATTGTCTCGCGCACGGACCATGTATCAGTATATAAGGAGTCTCAGTCCCAGTGTAATTCCCCAGCTCGTCCACTTGTATTTCCAAGTGACTCGCAATCCATTGCTCTTCTCTCTCTCCCTCACCGCTTGAATCCAACCCTTCAATGTCATCACTAAGTCCATGCAGCCCAGGGGCCTCTGCTCGCTAAGTCCTGACATTTGGACGAGCTCCCCTCACCCCACTCTGCACACGCTCACCCCTTCCTAGTGGCACATGTCACCATCGACTGGGACCTTGGCTTCCTCAACATCGAGGCCACCCCCGTCACCCCGTTCACTAGCTACTCAGACGTCGACCAGTTTGCGTTCGCCGCCAGATGCATTCGTCAGGACCCTGCGTCCTTCAACAACTCGTACGTCCGCATATGCACGGTCTTCGATCGTGACAGCGCCCGTTGCGTCACAACATACGCATACGTCAGAGCCCGACAGAGCCATAGCCCAGAGCTCCAACGCCCACGCATCGTCTTCCAAGTCCTAGACGTCTTCCACATCTACAACTCCACTACCACCAGCTTTCGCATCTGCCCGCGGCGCACACTTGTAGAACATCGCCTACACCGAACCAGCAACTTCTTGCTGTGCCCCCCGAATAGGGGAATCTTTGACAGCATCCGACAAGCTCTCAACGAGAACAAGCGAGGGAACCGCAGGAGGAGGATTAGCCGCCCCACTATTTGTACCTTGTAGAGCACACAACGACCTGAAGAAGGCGTTGAATAAATCGGACGATTTTGTGCGTTGACTGCCCATCATTTCCACGCCCAGTACTCGTGCGACTCCTAGACCTGACCCCGACCTAGAGGACGACGAACGAGTCCCTCTAGCATACTGAGCGCAGACCCTGACATCCAATGTCCTGTCACAAACCTCAGCGGACGAAGAAAACCTTCCGGCCCTCACCCCCGACCTCATCCCCGCAGGGTTTCGAGTAGCACCCGGCGGCAGCTTCCTCTACGCACGCACTCACACAGGCAAGTATTGGGTCAGCTGGAACTGGACCCGCGACTTCCATCCCATCTTTAATTGGGAAGGACACCCACACCTCGGAGACTTGTACCTCCACCGACATGATTTCATTGCGGCTGAAACTCTCGAACGAGCCGCACAAGCTGTTTCTCATGCTCGATCTCGAGCATCTAACCGTTCTCTGCCCCCTACCCGACCACCGACCCGACCACCGACCCGCCTCCAATCTACCATGGTCGGCACACCTCACCCACGTCCGTTGCTGGACCAGCATTCCGGCTGGTCAGCACGCGCCCTACGGAGCGCATCGAAGAAGAACAGCCGCAACCCAGACCCGCGGCACCCGCAGCCACCCAAAGCACCACTTGGGTGGTCAAAGAGCTCGAACGCCAGAGCAACCCCGCTGAGGACAGCGAGATGGAGACCGTCGCCGATACCGGCAAGATGGGTGGCACCCCCAAGCCATTCAAAGACGACCGCGACGACGTGTGCAATTACTGCACGCGCTGCATGATGCACTTCATGTGCAACCTGAAGACATTTAAAACAGACCTGAGCTGTATTAACTTCTTCTGCCAGAACATGGACAACAACATGTCCAAGAAATGGGCTGCCTCTGTCCTCGAAGAAGTTATGGAAGACCATCTGAGCTGAACCTTCCTACCACGGTGGTCGCTCACATGTGTCTTTGAGGTATTCGTCGCACAGTTCTCCCCCCAAAGCCCAGGCAGAGCTCAAGGAAATTGAGCAGGGCAAGGACACTGCAGCAGACTACATGCTGCGGTTCAACATGACGGCCAAACGGGCTGGGTACAACGAGCGCACGGTGCTCAGGTTCTACCGCAAGGGGCTGAATGCCAACTTGTGCAGCAAGGTCGACGTGAGCGAACCCTCGTGCATCGCCACCCTGGGAGAGTACCAGGAGGTGGTGAAACAAAAGGATGAGATGTGGCGACATGAACGCGTTGAGCTCCAGGTGTGGGGCAAAGGTATGCCCTCCACCAAACGTTCGAACGATGGCACTGGCACCACCTCGCAGGACAAATGGCTGGTTACAGTCAGCGCGGTGACCACGGGCAGCAGGAACAGGTGTCCGGGGAAACTCACCGACCCGGAGCGCGAATACCTGTGCAATAACGGCGGCTGCTTCTTCTGCCACAAGATCGGGCATGTCATATGCAACTGCCCCAAACGTGCTGCAGCAGGAGTCCTGACGCGCGAACCAGGCCCCTCGCCAATGGTGCGGGCAGCCAAGGTTGAGAAGGACATCGTCGACAACGTGGAGGCCCTGGTAGCGCACATCAAGGCGCTTGGAGGAGGGGCGATGGACCGAGCTAGCAAGGTGCTAGGCTCGGCGGATTTTTAGAAGGTCCTCGCGCAATGTCGTCGCGTAGGACCCCATTTTCGACTTAGAATAAGGACTTTACTGGTGTATTATCTCGTGAGCCGCGCTCTTCATCAATAAAGGTCTCTGCTACTCGCAATATGCAGACCCCATCTATCAAGCTCCGAGGGAAGTTCATCGGCAAGATAACCGGTCGACAAATTGACGTCTCTGCTCTGCAAGACAGTGGAGCAGAAGGAATCCTAGTTGACGGCAAGTTCGTCAGCAAACACCGGCTAACAACAAAACCACTGGCACGACCCATCCCTGTCAAGAATGTAGACGGAACAGACAATGGAATGGGACCAGTGCGTGAATCAACCGTCCAACAGCTACGTATATACTCAGACAACGGCAGCTCTTATCACGAGAAAGACGTCAAGATGTACATCGCAGACCTAGGCGACCAAGATGTAATCCTCGGGACCGACTGGTTGCGAAAGCACAACCCGGAGGTCGACTGGCAACGGGACCACGTCGACATGACGCGATGCCCACCTAACTGCTTCCTCGCAGACCCGCCCGTCGTACAACTACAGACAGAGCACCCAAAACCCTGGAAACTGCCACCAGTCACGTGCGAAGAGGTTGACGATGAGGATGACGTCACACCCATTCGCCACACGACCCTCGATGACGACGTCCTTGGCACAGAACCCCATGATCGAACACCTCCAGCCCAATCAACCTCCAGCAGTGCCCTGCCGACACCGAAGGACCCGCTGATCTCGGTTCCCTGGGTGCTAGAGGGCTTACAGCTCGCAAGGATCATCCCGGACATCGCCACCTGCACCGTCGAGGATGGTGATGTGATCCTATACACGGAGGACTATATGGAAGACCTAGATGAGTCGTTCATCCCTGTACGTGCTGGCTCTACCAAGTCACAACAGCTGGCAGAGGCAGCCCTAGCCAAGCAGAAGGTCAAGATGTTCGACGAAATGGTCCCAGAGCAATACTGCGACTTCACCAAGGTCTTCGACAAGGTGGCCTCCGAACGCCTTCCAGAACGAGGCATCTGGGACCATGCCATCGACCTTAAGAATGACTTCATACCAAAACCCTGCAAGTTGTACCCATTGTCACCCGCTGAACAGACTGAATTAGACAACTTCCTCAATGAACAGCTGTCTAAAGGCTACATTCGGCCGTCCAAGTCGCCCATGGCAAGTCCCTTTTTCTTCATCAAGAAAGAGGACAGACGACTACGACCCGTCCAGGATTATCAGCACCTCAACTCCGGCATGATCAAGAATGCCTACCCTCTTCCACTCATCAATGAAATCGTTGACAAACTCAAGGGTGCTCGGATCATCTCCAAGGTCAACGTCCGCTGGGGGTATGAGAACATCTGCATCAAGGAAGGCGATGAATGGAAGGCTGCCTTCAGGACGAACCGCGGACTCTTCGAACCCCTGGTAATGTTTTTCGGCCTTACGAACTCTCCAGCGACCTTCCAAGCGATGATGAAGGAGGTCTTCAAGGACCTTATTGCCAAAGGTGTAGTGATCATATACATGGACAATATTCTGATATTCACGGACACCCTCAAATGACACCGCGACATCATGTGACGAGTCCTCCAATGGCTACAAGACAACGACTTATACCTCAAGCCAGAGAAGTGTCTTTTTGAGCAGACGGAGGTCGAATTCTTAGGACTTGTCATCTCGCACGACAACGTCGCAATGGACCCGGTCAAACTAGGAGGCATCGAAGAATGGCCCATTCCAACCAAGGTTAAGGAAGTACAATCCTTCCTCGGATTTGCGAACTTCTACCGGCACTTCATCCAGGACTTCTCGATGATGGCACACCCATTGTTTGAACTAACCAAAAAGGACGCCCCTTGGATCTGGTCGAAGGACTGTCAAACTGCCTTCGAATGGCTTCAGGCTGCGTTTACCTCATTGCCCGTTTTGCTTATGCCTGACCACAATAAGCCATTCCGCGTAGAGTGCGATGTCTCAGACTTTGCGACCGGTGCCGTCCTAAGCCAGCAAGGCAAGGATGATCAGTGGCACCCTGTCGCATACCTGTCCAAGTCCTTCAACCCGGCCGAATGGAATTACGACATCTTCAACAAGGAACTCCTCGCGATTATTCGAGCACTCGAAGCATGGTGACACCATCTAGAGGGCGCCCAGCACATGGTACAGATTCTCACCAACCACAAGAATCTGGAATACTTCACGCAGGCTCAGAAGTTGAACCGTCGACAAGCGCGATGGTCCCTTTATTTGTCATGTTTCGACTTCGAACTCCACCATAAGCCCGGCAACACTAACCGAGCAGATGGCCTGTCGCGACGACCGGATCACTCTAAGGGAATTGATATGAACAACGAAGGGACGGTTCTCTTCCACATACGAACCGTGAAACAGATGAACGTCGACGACATCTGAGAGCGCATCCGGACTTCTAGAACAGTCAACGACAAAGTCCTGCAGGCCCTAACAACGATCACCGAAGATGGGCCCTCCTCGCTGAACCGTACCCTTGGAGACTGGAGGCAAAGAGACAGCTTCACATTCTATCAGGAGCATATCTATGTTCCAGCGGACTTGGAGCTATGGCGCGACATTGTACATCTCTGTCACGACACCCCCGGAGCTGGACACCCGGGATGCCAACGCACGCAGGAGCTCGTATCCAGAGACTTCTGGTGGCCGGGTATGTCCATCTTCATTCGAGAATACGTCAAAGACTGTGCCGTCTGCCAGGTAACCAAGAACCTCACACATAAGCCGGCAATCCCGCTACTCCTGAACCCGGTCCCGGAGCGACCCTTCCAAGTCCTGACTACCGACTTCATCACGGATCTTCCGGAATGCAAGGGCTACGACTCGATCGCTGCCTATGTGGATTGCGGATACAAGATAGTCTATCTCACTCCCACCAATAAGACAGTCGACAGCTTAGGATCAAGTGACCTATTCATGCGCTATGTGTTCCCCCACACTGGTCTGATGGAGCAGCTTATCTCTGATCGAGGACCTCAGTTCGCGAGCGCCACTATGCAAGAACTGATGAAACAACTCGGTATCAAGTCCACACTCAGCACCGCCTACCACCCGCAGACCGACGGACAGACGGAGCATTTCAATCAAGAGCTTGAACAGTATCTCTGGGTGTTCTGCAACCACCGGCAAGATGACTGGGTGGACTGGCTGCCTATTGTGCAGTTCATCCATAACTCACGCGTACATTCAGCCACCGGCAAGTCGCCCTTCGAGCTCCTCTACGGCTTCACTCCTCGCTTTTATCCAGATGTCGCCACCAAGTCCGACTTCCCCGCCCTGACCGAACACCTTGAACGGCTGAAGGAAGTCCGTGAAGAAGCCCAAGCAAGCCTACGGATGGCCGCAGATATTATGTGCGATCAACATGGCGACTCGAAAGCAACCTTTACCCCGTTCAAAACCGGCGACAAGGTGTACCTCGAAGGCAAGAACATCCGCTCTACACAACCCAAGGCCAAGCTTGGAGCCAAGCGATGGGGCCCATTCACAATCGTCGACTTCCTGGGACCACTCACATACAGGCTCAACATTCCCAAGATGTGGAAACGTATACACCCCGTCTTTCACGCCTCGATCCTCATGCCCGCCATCGACCCCGACGCTCACGGACCAAACTACCTCGAATCTCCCCCCGAATTGATCAACAACAAGGAAGAATGGGAGGTCGAGGTCATCAATGGAGGACTGGTCGGATGAGGGTTCAACTACCTTGTCCACTACATCGGCTATTTGAACACCGAGAACCATTGGACTCCTATGAGCCAGCTCAAGAACGCGAAAGAAGCAATCGCTGAGTACCACGTGCGTCACCCTTCTGCACCTAAACCGCAGAACCTCGCTCAGTTCTTATCAGGAATAAGCAAGCCCACGCCCAAACGTGCTCCCGGCATAAGCACGCCCTAAGGGGGGGGGGTAATGTTACGGTTTGATGCCTCATCAACACCACTGGCGCCACACCCTAACTACGGCACATGCCCCAACATTGGCTCAAACGCATCGGACACCTCACTGAATGCGCATCTCAACAGACGTGCGTCACGTCGACAAGCGTGCACTTTGCCATAAGCGCGCGCCTCCCATAGAAGCGCCCTGTCAGCACATACTTATAAGCAGCCTGGACCCCAGTCAGCAACAACGACTAATTGGCATCAGTCACAGCCTCAGCCTCAGTCATCACCTCGGCCATGACTCGTGCTTAGTCGTCTTCCTTATTGTTTCCCCACTTACATTATTGTCTCGCGCACGGACCATGTATCAGTATATAAGGAGTCTCAGTCCCAGTGTAATTCCCCAGCTCGTCCACTTGTATTTCCAAGTGACTCGCAATCCATTGCTCTTCTCTCTCTCCCTCACCGCTTGAATCCAACCCTTCAATGTCATCACTAAGTTCGTGCAGCCCGGGGGCCTCTGCTCGCTAAGTTCTGACCAGAGATAGTCACGAGTACATTCGCACGGGTACCCGTACTCACAGCACAGGTACCCGTGACTCAGAAACCTATACTCGTACTCGTACCCGCAGACAAGTACCCGCACTCGCGACGAGTACCTGTGAGTAACCTGTCAATGCGGGTGCTTGCGGGTGCCTCCAGGTACCCGTGAGTAATTGGTCAGTACAGGTACTCACGAGTGCGGGTTACGTGTGAGTTACCTGTGTGCGAGTGCAGGTACCTGCACCAGCAAGTAACCCATGAGTTCCTTTTATCTGAATCATTCACAGTGTCCAGAAACCTGCA
>MU274013.1:0-12076 GCA_022160365.1 Vararia minispora EC-137 | reverse complement strand
GGCCCCCGGGCTGCACGAACTTAGTGACGAAGTTGAAGGTTGAGGCAGACGACGAAGGGAGAAGAGGAAGGGCGAAAGAGGCAGTGATATTGCGAGTCACTTGGGGCACAAGTGGACGAGCTGGGGAATTACATGTGGATTGAGACTTCTTATATACCCGAGACATGGTCCGTGCGAGAGACGATAATGTAAGCAGGGAACAATAGGGGAACGACTAAGCGTAAGTCATCACTGAGGCGCTGAGTAAGGCCGAGGCTGTGACTGATGCCGATTGGTCGTCGTTGCTGACTAAAGTCCGGGCCGCTTATAGATATGCGCTGACAAGGCGCTTCTTGTGGGAGGCACGCACTTCTAGCGAGCGCGCGCTTGTTGAAGAGACGCGCGTCTGTCGGAATGCGCGTTTGACGAGGCGTCCGTTATGTTCTGGCCGATGTTGGGGTGTGTGCCGTGGTTAGGGTGTGGCGCCGATAGTGTTTGGTGAGGCGTCAAACCATAACATTCCCCCTGGTCTGCCACTCACTTCCAAGGCTCCTCCTCTGTTGCTGTCGCCAGCAGAGGGATCGAAGCTAAAGATCTCCCCTGGCCAGTAAGTCTCCAATCCCACAGTCTCGTCCTCTTTGCTCTCTGGGAACACGAGTCCCTGGGACATAGCCAGCAGGGACGAGGTTTTGGATGTCGATGTCCTTGCTTTGGGCATGCTGAACTTCTTAGCTACGCAGGTTGTTAGTGAGTGTACTCAGCCAGAGTGTGATGTCTTACCCAAACCCTGCAGTCCATGATCCTGAATCCGCTCGCATATATCGGCATGGCCTTCGGGGTCATACTGATCAAACCTCAAGCCAGGTGCATCCACATCGCCATCCGGCGGGGGACTGACGCCTGCCAGGAACCTGTGTCATGTTCAGTGACCTGAACACCATGTGAACACCTTGACTTATGAGTGCACCAATATTTCGCTCTGACCAGATTCGAACTCTTCTGGCGTGGCGATGTACCATGCCGAATAGGCTCCGCGCTCGGAGAGCCAGCCTACCAGTTTTACAAACACAGGCCCAAGTGCCTTCACCATCCTGCACCTTCTGTCAGCTCTGTAAGCTGTGACTGCAGGGAAAGTTGAACATACGCTGTGGCCTCCTCGAATGTCTTTGGGCCTTACGAAAGCCAGGCCTCCCTTTCAGCGACCTTCTTCTGGTACTCCAGGTGCACGCACTCCTCCAGATCTTCCCTGACCTCTGCAGACAAGGCCTCCAGCTGTTCCAACAGGAACTTCTCCTCCTGTGCCAGACACTTTCTGTGTTTCCGCTTTTCTGCAGATCTGCCCTCCCGACTGTTGTCGTTGCCACTGCCATGTGCACTTTCGTCGTCTGTGTCGCTGCCTTCGCCGTCCATGCTAGAGCCATCACCAAACTCTGCCTCATAGCTCCTGACCCTGTGCTCCTGTGCCGAGGCAGCCTTCCATCGCCTCATGCACTCTGCGCGCATCTCTGGTGTGTAATGAGGAGAGCAGCGGAAAATGTTAACCAACTTCGGCCAATGGACAGGCTTGGTCTGATTCAGGAGCAACTCGAGTAACAACTCTGCTGAGTTGTTGTGCATTGTGTGGCTTGTACTTCCTGTTACGGCTTGACGCCTCACCCGTATCCCATGGAACCTCACCATAATGATGGAAATATGCCCAACATCGGCTACGACGCATCGGACACCCCGTCAAGCGCGCATCTCGACTAGATGCACGTCATTGCAACAAGTGCACGCCTCCTATAGAAGCGCCTAGTCAGTGCATATCTATAAGTGGTCCGGACCTTAGTCAACAGTAATCACTAATTGGCATTGGTCATCGCCTTGGCCTTAGTCACTACCTCGGCTATGACCACGCTTAGTCGTCCCACTATTGTCCCTCCGCTTACGTTATGTCAGGGATCGTCGTGAACGAGCCTCGTTTCGCCCGTCATCGTTATATGGCGGTCGGAGTCGACTAGGTGCCCCCAGGGCGCGCGTCAGAGAAGGAAAGAGAGAGAATAAAAGAAAGGAATAGCATTGTCGTCCTCTACAGTGAAGGTAAGACGAGAAGGACAAGCTGGGGTGCAGTGATCTACTGGCAGCCCTTATATACCTAGCTACTCTATCGCGAGAACCGCTAACTAAGCTACTGTACAGTACCTAGATATGGGAACGCCGAGACATACAGCTGTGACCGAGGTACATTACTAAGGGGATGACTGAGCCATCGATAAGTACACCCAATAGAAGAGGAGGGCGCGCGCGAGGCGTGTCACGCACGCAGATAATCAGCGAGGCGTGCCACAAGGGTGATGCGCGTCATAGTTAGGGGTGCGCACCTGTTGAGGCGCACGAGTGCGGGGAAGCGCGCGCTAGATCGAGCACGCGTCGCGTGTTGAGAAGCGCGCATCTATTGGAGACGCGTGCGCGCATTGACGCCGAAGCCGAAACCGAGGACGAGGCGTACCGAAAACGTTGCGGAGAGGGCCCTGAAGGGGTCGTCCTGTAACACGTTATCATCTCTCGCACGGACCATGGCTCGGTATATAAGGACTGCCTGCCTCTATGTAATTTCCCCAGCTCGTCCACTTGTACACCCAAGTGACTTGCAACTCATCGCTCTCCCCTCTCCCTCTCGCCGTCTGCCTCAACCCTTCTTTGTCATCACTAAGTCCGTGCAGCCCGGGGGCTATCGCTCGCTAAGTCCTGACATTTGGACGAGCTCCCCTTACCCCGCCCTGCACACGCTCACCCTCGCTTAGTGGCCTGCATCACCATCGACTGGGACCTCGGTTTCCTGAACATCGAAGCCACGCCTACCAATCCATTCGTCGACTCTTCCGACGTCGACCAGTTTGCCTTCGCTGCGGGGCGCATCCGTCAAGACCCCGCCTCCTTCAACAACTCGTACGTTCACATATGAACCATCTTCGACCGCAACAGCGCACGACGTGTCACCACCTACGCGTACGTCCGAGCCCGACAAAGCAGCAGTCCGGAGCTACAGCGCCCGTGTCTCATCTTTGGGGTCCTTGACGTATTCCACATCTACGACTCGACAACCACTAGCTTTCGCATCCGCCTGCAGCACGCACTCGTAGAGCGCCGCCTACACCAAACCACCAACTTTTCGCTGTGCCCTCCGAGTAGGGGAATCTTTGGTAGCATCTGTGAAGCGCTCGACGAGAACGAACGAGGACGCCGAGGGAGGAGAATCTCGAGGCCGACGTTTAGTATTTCGTAGCGTACAGACGACCTGAAAAAGGTATCGCATAATTGATTGTTTGAACCCCGCATGCATAATTGCCCACCATTTCGGCGCCTAGTACTCGCGGGACACCTAGACCCGACCCCGACTTCGACAACGACAAACGCGTCCCTGAGGCACACTGCCCAGGGACCCCAGACACCAACCTCTCGCACACCTCGGTCGATGAAGAAAACTTCCCCGTCTTCACTGCAGATCTTGTTCCTGCAGGATTCCGACTTGCGCCTGGCGGACAATATCTCACTGCGTGAACCCACACCAGCGAGTACGACGTCCTCTGGTACTGGACACGTGATCTCCGCCCAGTTTTCAAGTGGCTCGATCACCCTCACCTAGGAGACGCGTACCTACATAGGTACGACTTCATCGCGGCCGAAACCCTCAAACGCGCCGCACCAGCCCTATCCCGCGCTCAGTCCTGCACATCCAACCCTTCCAGACCGCCAACCCGCCTCCAATCTGTCATGGTCGGCACACCCCCACCCACATCCATCGCCGGACCAGCATTCCGGCCAGCTAGCACGCGCCCGACGGAGCGCATCGAAGAAGAACGGCCGCAACCCAGGCCTGCGGCACCTGCAGCCACCCGAAGCACCACTCGGGTGGTCGAAGAATTCGAACGCCAGAGCAACCCCGCCGAGGACGGCAAAACCGAAGCCGTCGCCGACGCCGGTAAGATGGGCGGCACTCCCAAGCCGTTCAAGGACGACCGTGACGACGCGCGCAACTATCGCACGCGTTGCATGATGCACTTTATGTGCAACCTGAAAACCTTCAAGACAGATCTCAGTCGTATTAACTATTTCTGTCAGAACATGGACGGCAACATGTCCAAAAAGTGGGCTGTGTCCATCCTTGAAGAGATCATGGAAGACCACCCCAGCCAGACCTTCTTGCCGAGGTGGTCGCTCACGCGCGTCTTTGAGACGTTCATCGCGCAGTTCTCCCCTGTCGACGAGGAGACCAAGGCCCAGGCGGAGCTCGAGGAGATCGAGCAAGGAAAAGACACCGCAGCGGACTACACGCTGCGGTTCAACGTGACGGCCAAATGGGCCAGTTACAATGAGCGCGTGGCGCTCCGCTTCTACCGCAAGGGGTTGAACACCAACTTGCATAGCAAAGTCGACGCGAGCAAACCCTTGCGTGTCGCCACCCTGGGAGACTACCAGGAGGTGGCGAAGCAGAAGGATGAGATGTGGCGGCGTGAGTGCGTTGAACACCAGGTGTGGGGCAAAGGTACGCCCTCCGCCAAATGTTCAGGCAACGACGCTGGCGCCACCTCGCAGGAGAAGTGACCAGTCAAAATTGCGACTGTTATGGTTTGACGCCTCACCGACCCTATCGGCGCCACATCATAACCTCGGCACATGCCCTAACATCGGCTCAGCACGCACCGAACGCCTCACCAAACGTGCGCCTCAATAGACGCGCGTCACTTCGACAAGCGCGCGCTTCGCAACGCGCGCGCGCCTCCTACAGAAGCACCTTGTCAGCGCATATCTATAAGCAGCCCGGACCCCGGTCAGCAGCGACGACTAACAGGCATCAGTCACAGCCTTGGCATTACTCATCACCTCGGCGATGACTCACGCTTAGTCGCCGCCTTATTGTTCCCCCGCTTACATAACTATCTCGCGCACGGACCATGTATTAGTATATAAGGACTCCCTGTTTCCCTGTATTTCCCCAGCTCGTCCACTTGTCCCCCAAGTGACTCGCAATACACTACCTTCTTCCCTCTCTCTCTCTCTTCGCCCGCCTCAAGCCTTATCACCACTAAGTCCGTGCAGCCTGGGGGCCATTGCTCGCTGAGTCCTTACAGCGACAGTCACAAGCGGCAGGAACGGGTGCCCGGGAAAACTCACCGAACCGGAGCGCGAATACCTGCGCAACAACGGCGACTGCTTCTTCTGCCGCAAGATCGGGCACGTCATTCGCGAATGTCCAGAGTGCATCGCAGCGGGTATCCCCACGCGTGAGCAAGGCCCCTCGATGACGGCGCAAGCGGCCAAGGTCGAGAAGCAGGAGGACAATGTGGAGGCCCTGGTAGCGCACATCAAAGCGCTCGGAGGAGGGGCGATGGACCGAGCTAGCAAGGCGCTAGGCTCGGCAGATTTTTAGATGGTCCTCGCGCAGCGTCGTCGCGTAGGACCCCGCTTTCGACTCGGAATAAGGACTTCATCGGTGTGTTATCTCGTGAGCAATCGTCTATGTCAATCAAGGTCTCTGCTACTCACAATGCCCAGACCCCGTCCATCAAGCTCCGAGGGAAATTCATCGGTAAAATAACTGGTCGACAAATCGACATCTCCGCGCTGCAAGATAGCGGAGCAGAGGGAATCCTCATTGACGATAAATTCGTCAGACAACATCAGCTAACAACTGAAACACTGGCACGACCCATCCCCGTCAAAAATGTAGATGGGACAGACAACGGAATGGGGCCGGTGCATAAATCAACTACTCAACGGCTATGCATCTACTCGGACAACGGCAGTTCTTACCACGAGGAGGACGTCGAAATGTACGTTGCCGACCTAGGCAACCAGGACATCATCCTCGGAACAGACTGGCTGCGAAGGCACAATCCGGAAATCGACTGGCAGCAGGACTGCGTAGACATGACGTGATGCCCACCCGACTGCCTCCTTGCAGGCCCGCCAGTCGTACAACTACAAATGGAACAGCCAACTTCCCGGAAACCACCACCCGCCACGTGCGAAGAAGTCGAGGACGAGGACGACATCGCACCCGTCTGCCGCATGGCCATCAACGATGAAACTCCCACCTCGACGGCCAAGGGCACCACACCCGCTGCACAGGCAGTTCCTGACGATGTTCCAGTATCCCCTAGGGAAACCCCGATCTCGGTTCCCTGGGTGTTAGAAGGTCTATGACTCGCCAGGATCATCCCGGACATCGCCACCTGTATCGTTGAGGACGGCGACGTGATTCTGTATATGGAAGACTACACGGAAGACCTAGATGAGCCATTTATCCCCGTTCACGCAGGTTCTACTAAGTCGCAACAACTGGCAGAAGCCGCCTTGGCTAAACAAAAGGTCAAAATGTTCGACGAGATGGTTCCCGAACAATACCGCGACTTCACCAAGGTCTTCGACAAGGTCACCTCTGAACGCCTTCCGGAACGAGGAGTATGGGACCACGCTATCGACCTCAAGGACGGCTTCATGCCCAAGCCATGCAAGCTCTACCCGCTATCGCCCCCCGAACAGACCGAACTGGACGCCTTCCTTAACGAGCAGCTGTCAAAAGGGTATATTCGACCATCTAAGTCACCTATGGCGAGTCCGTTTTTCTTTGTCAAAAAAAAGGATGGACGACTGCGACCCGTACAAGATTATCGACACCTAAACTCCGGCACCGTCAAGAATGCCTACCCTCTCCCACTTGTTAATGGGATCATCGACAAACTCAAGGGCGCTCGGATCTTCTCCAAGGTCGACGTCCGCTGGGGATACGAAAACATCCACATCAAGGAAGGGGACGAATGGAAAGCGGCCTTCCAAATGAACCGCGGATTGTTCGAACCCCTGGTAATGTTTTTTGGCCTCACAAACTCCCCAGCCACCTTCCAAGCAATGATGAACAAAGTCTTCAAAGACCTTATCGCCGAAGGTGTAGTGATCATCTATATGGACGACATTCTAGTATTCACGGACACCCTCGAATGACATCGCGACGTCATACGACGAGTCCTCCAGCGGCTACAAGACAACGATCTATACCTAAAACTGGAGAAATGTCTTTTCGAGCAAACCAAGGTCAAATTTCTAGGACTCGTTGTCTTGCACGACAACGTCGCGATGGATCCAGTCAAGTTGGGAGGCATCAAAGAATGGCCCGTTCCAACCAAGGTCAAGGAAGTACAGTCCTTCCTCGGGTTTGTGAACTTCTACCGGTGTTTCATCCAGGACTTTTTGACTGTAGCGCACCCATTATTCGAACTGACCAAGAAGGACACCCCTTGGATCTGGTTGAAGGACTGCCAATCTGCCTTTGAGCAGCTTAAAGCTGCATTTACTTCGTCGCCTGTTCTGCTCATGCCTGACCATGACAAGCTGTTCCGTGTGGAGTGCGATACCTCCGACTTCGTGACCGGTGCAGTCTTGAGTCAGCAAGGTGAAGACGATCAATGGCACCCCGTTGCATACCTGTCCAAATCCTTCAACCCGGCCGAACGGAATTACGACATCTTCAACAAGGAACTCCTTGCGATCATCCGAGCACTCGAAGCGTGGCGGCACCACCTGGAAGGGGCAAAGCACACGGTACAGATCCTTACGGACCACAAGAATCTGGAATACTTCACTCAGGCCCAGAAGCTAAACCGCCGACAAGCCAGGTGGTCGCTCTATCTGTCGTGCTTCGACTTTGAACTCCGCCACAAGCCAGGCAACACTAACCATGCGGACGGCTTGTCACGATGACCGGACCATTCAGCACGGGTCGACTCGTATAATGAAGGAAAGATCCTCTTCCATGCGCGAACCACGAAGCTAACCAGCGTTGACGACATTCGAGAACACATTCGGACCTCCAAGACGGTCGACGACGAGGTCCTACAGGCCTTGGCAACGATCACCGAGGATGGACCCTCCTCGTTGAACCGCACTCTCGGCGATTGGAAACAAAGGGATGGCTTCACGTTCTATTGGGGCTGTATCTATGTTCCGGCAGACACGGAATTACGACGCGACATTGTGCGCCTCTGCCACGACACACCAGGAGCAGGGCATCCAGGACGCCAACGCACGCAGGAACTCGTGTCCAGGGACTTTTGGTGGCCTGGTATGTCTGTCTTCGTCTGAGAGTACGTCAAAGGCTGCGCCATATGTCAGGTAACCAAGAACCTTACGCATAAACCGGCGATTCCCTTGCTCCCAAACCCAGTCTCAGAACGACCCTTCCAGATCCTTACCACGGATTTCATCACGGATCTACCGGAATGCAAGGGATTCGATGCCATCGCCGCCTACGTTGACCGCGGATACAAGATGGTCTACTTAGCGCCAACGAACAAGACCGTCGACAGTTTGGGATCTAGTGACCTATTTATGCACTACGTGTTCCATCACACCAGTTTAATGGAGGAGCTTATCTCCGATCGAGGACCTCAGTTCGCAAGCGCCACTACCCAGGAATTGATGAAACGACTTGGCATCAAGTCCACCCTCAGCACCGCCTACCATCCACAGACCGACGGACAGACGGAACGCTTCAATCAAGAACTCGAGCAGTACCTTAGAGCGTTCTGTAACCACTGGCAAGATGACTGGGTAGACTGGCTGCCCATCACGCAATTCGTCCATAACTCACGCGTCCACTCAGCCACAGGCAAGTCACCCTTCGAACTCCTCTACGGCTTCACCCCTCGCTTCTACCCAGATATCACCATCAAGTCGGAATTTCCCACCCTGACCGAACGTCTCGAGCAACTCAAGGAAGTGCGCAAAGAGGCCCGAGCAAGCCTCCGGATGGCTGCAGATGCCATGCGCGACCAACATGGTGACTCGAAAACGACGTTCATTCCGTTCAAAATCGGTGACAGGGTCTATCTTGACGGCAAGAACATCCGCTCCACGCAACCCAAGGCCAAGCTTGGGGCCAAACGATGGGGACCATTCACAATAGTCGATGTCCTAGGGCCGCTCACGTACAGGCTCAACATTCCCAAGATGTGGAAACGAATACACCCCGTCTTCCACACCTCGATCCTTACACCAGCCATCGACACTGAGGCGCACGGACCAAACTATTTCGAACCCCCTCCAGAATTGATCGACAATGAAGAGGAATGGGAGATCGAAGTGATTGACGGCGGACCGGACGGACAGGGGTTCAACTACCTCGTCCACTATATCGGCTACTCAGACACGGAAAACCTGTGGATTCCAATGAGTCAACTAAAAAACGCGAAGGAAGCCATTGCTGAGTACCATGAACGTCACCCTAATGCTCCTAAACTGTCGAGCTTAGCACAGTTCATCACAGGAAAAGGCAAACCAACGTCCAAACGTGCTCCCGGCGTAAGCATGCCCTAAGAGGGGGGTAATGTTATGGCTTGACGCCTCACCCGTACCCCACGGCGCCTCACCATAACGACGGAAATACGCCCAACATCGGCTACGACGCACCAGACACCCTATCAAGTGCGCATCTCGACTAGACGTGCGTCATCGCAACAAGCGCACGCCTTGTAACAAGCGTGCGCCTCCTATAGAAGCGCCTAGTCAGCGCATATCTATAAGCGGTCCGGACCTTAGTCAACAGTAATTACTAATCGGCATTGGTCATCGCCTCGGCCTTAGTCACTACCTCGGCTATGACCACGCTTAGTCGTCCCACTATTGTCCCTCCGCTTACGTTATCATCTCTCGCACGGACCATGGCTCGGTATATAAGGACTGCCTGCCTCTATGTAATTTCCCCAGCTCGTCCACTTGTACACCCAAGCGACTCACAACTCATCGCTCTCCCCTCTCCCTCTTGCCGTCTGCCTCAACCCTTCTTCATCATCACTAAGTCTGTGCAGCCCGGGGGCTATCGCTCGCTAAGTCCTGACACTCCCTGGCTGCCAGAATAATTTGTATACCTTCTATAGGCTGGCCACGGTGTCAGCGTCTTTGCCCAAGCACTTTTATATATAATACAATCGCCCATACCTGTCACACCAACTTATAAATTGTGGCCGTTTGCGCCTCGTCTTGTTCCATGGCAGCATCGGTTTCCTTGTGACTTGCAGTCTGCTCCTCGCCATTGTACATCACAAAGTGAGTGTTAGTCCATCCGAACTTGTCCAAGAAAGCCGTGGTCGTGCTTGACAGAAAATCGCTGGTAGCTTTTCTCCCCTTTTGAATGGTGCGCTCATACACTGGCCTATGGTCTTCCAGCCAATCGCACTGATCCTTTGACTTTATGCTAGGGAGGCGGCCTCTGCATTGTAGGTTAGCTGCATCGTTGGATTGCTCTGTTGGCGCTCTGCTGGGTTCAGCAGTAGAGCCATTCTTCGCTTTCAAGGGAGCACGAAGTTGCTTCTTTGTATAGAAACATGAAGACATGCAGAGAGTCGAGAGCAGCTGGAAGGATTTGTTTGTTCAGACTGACCGGCGCCCACCCCATGGGAACATCTGGAGCAAAATACAGTGGCAGCTGTGCTGCCAGCCATCCATACATGCGTTGCTCTGTTTAGCTGGGTTAGTGAGCTGACATGTCACTTGTCCCCTCTTCCTACCATTCGCATAAATGATCGTCTCAATGGCGAGACGTTCATCCTGACCATGGTGATGCTCAAGGCTATCTCAGGTGATGCACAACACAGGTGAGACACAAGGTTAGTGCATTATATCAACATTATCAAGAATCCAGCACTTACCTGTCCGGAGCCTGCTCCTGCACTCGAGATGGTCGTGGTTCCAAGCGAAGCAGCAGCGAGATCGACTCCATCTGTGTGGCCTCCTGGCATTTGTGCGCACCCCATTTCACACACCCAACAACCTTACATGTTACCTAATGCATTGTTGCATACGCCCAAGTTCTCTCACGTGGTAGATTCCACCAGAAATATATGTATTATGTGACAGAGGGACAGCAAAATGTGTGACAAGTTTGGGCAAGGATTTAGGAGACAGTGATGTACAACGACAGCAGAAGATAAACTACAACAGCAATATATACCAGAACGACGGAGAATAGGCATTAACGACACGACCATACAATGTTGTATGCAAGGGACAGTCAAGAAAATGGTTTCAGTGTGAGCGAACATGCAAGTTCGTTGTTCAGAACAGAGAGGCTCCCTCCCCAGTCGCACGGGTGAGCTCGCTGTGTTCAAACACAAGGTACAGGGCTTTGCACAGGTGATGAGACACGACAGATGATATGTAAGAAAAGAGATAGACCTGAGGGATCAACCAAGTGTCTTTCAACTTCCCGGTGCATGCTGCAATGTCCCAAACTGGAGCTCGCATCTGGGAGGAGGGGTCGATCTTGAAGAGGCGGGGAGGGAAGGACACCGGTGAACTCACCGAGAACAGACACTGGGTTCAGTAATTAAGTGTGAATGGAAGCACGAGGACAATGCACATAGTTCACGACTGTCGCGACCATCGCTGCGCTCAAGTTCTGCATGGCTGTCCCAATGGACGACACACTCATCCTCCTCGAGCCCATTGCGCCCTCTGCGTGCTCGGACAAGGTGCCTAGTTCTATGCATAGGGTGGCTGGTGCAACCGGAGGATGGGGATGAGCCTGTGTGGGCATCAGTCGCGTGCCATGGAGCCGGGATGGTGGGCACGGAAGCAAACGGATGTGCAAGTCCATCCACACGCGAACACCCACTGCAAGGAGCACTCCCATAGGAGTGCTAGAGGAACAAAATAAAGTGAATACTTACCGGGTACAAGCTCCTGTTTCACATCCTGCCCGCCCTCTGTGATTGTGACTCGACAGATGTCGAGCACAAAGTCCTGTTCCTCCTCACCCCCAGCCCCCGGTTGCCCACCTGTCGAACTGAGCACGTCTAGTATGCAGCCACGTTCACCGGGCCGCTAGGCCGGTACTTTTCTCTCGCATGTACTGCCTCCTACAGTACAATTATGCCGCTCTGGCCCAGTACGCTACTTATGGTAACTAGCTTACACCGGGCCTCACATGTATATAAGGGCCATGCCCTCTATGCCAATATGCAAGCTTTCTCTGCCCTCTGCATTGCAAGCTATTAGCTAGTCCAGCTTCCACTCTTCTCACTCAGGTATGTAGAGCCTCTGAACCAGCTGTCGCACTATG
>MU274012.1:0-12079 GCA_022160365.1 Vararia minispora EC-137 | reverse complement strand
AGTATATAAGGACTCCCTGTTTCCCTGTATTTCCCCAGCTCGTCCACTTGTACCGCCAAGTGACTCGCAATATCACTGCTCTTCCTCTCTCGTCGTCGTCCCGACCCTCTTCATCACTAAGTCCGTGCAGCCCGGGGGCCATCGCTCGCTAAGTCCTGACATGCGTGAGTGAGGCCCATGTGGTCGCAAAGTATCTGAACGAGCCTTTGATACCAGCAACGGCCTGACTGCTTGAGGCCGTAAAGGGTATGTTGCAGGCGGAGGACGCGGTTCCCAAGCTGAGGTGGCTCGTAGCCCGGTGGAGGCTTCATGTAGATGACCTCGTCGTCAGTGAGGACGCTGTTGAGGTACACGCCCTTGATGTCAACCTGGTGGATCTCCAGGTCGAGTCTGTTTGCGAGCACTAGAACGGTCCGTACGGACGAGAGGTTCGTGACGGGGGCGTAAGTGTCGAAGTAGTCGACTTCAGGGACCTGTGAGAAGCCCTGGGCGACGAGACGAGCCTTGAAGCGGGCAATGTGACCTGCGGCGTCTTTCTTTGCCTTGAAGACCCACTTGCTCCCGACCACGTTCGCACCCGGCGGCAGCTCCTCCAACCGCCACGTTCCAACCTCCTCCAACATCCTCAACTTCTTCTCGATGGCGTCGCTCCACGATGGCCAGTCGGGCTGCTTCCGCGCCTCGCCAAGGGTGCGCGGCTCGAGCTCCTCGGCCTCGAGGCTCGCCAGGGCGTACTCGACCGCTATGGCTTCGTTCGCCGCTCCTCTGTGGTCCCCTTCCACTCTCTTCTCCTCCCCCTCACTGCCAAACGGTCCAGCGGCATCCTCCACCACTGTACTGGGCGCGGCGGTCGGCGCGACATCAGGCACTTGAAGACCACAGACGAAGGGGCATGCTGAAGGTCGGCCGGTCGCCGTCCCAACACCTGTCTCAAGATCGCGAATGTATCGGCTAGGCTTGCGGTCGTGGTGTGGTCATGTAGGAGGGTCGGGGGCCGGTGTGCTGGATGAGGGGACGCTTGGAACGGGAGGTGAGTCGTCCTTCGCTGGTGAATGCGTGGCGGGCGCGATCGAGGCAATCGGGGCATCCGGTGGCAGCGGGGATGAAGTGCTCTGCGGCGCCAGGTCGGAGACAGCGAGCTCGTCGAAATCGACAGGTGAGCCCCCCTCCCCCTCGAGCCCAGCCACAGAGGGGAACGTTAGGCTGTGTTCAACGGTTACGACCCGTCGTCGCGGCCAATAAATGCGAAAACCCTTCGCGTGCTGGTCGAAACCGACCCACCGGACCTCCTCGCTGCGCCCGGTCAGCTTGCCGCCCGCTACCCGCTCCTTCGTAACCCAGCAGCATGTCCCCCACTCACGCGCCCCCCACAGATCTGGTCGTCTTCCCATCAACAGCCCATATGGGGTCGTCCCATCCGGCAGCGCCGTGGATGGCGCACGATTCTTCAGCCAGACGGCATGCATGGCAGCTTCACCCCACAACGAGGCAGGGAGCCTGCTCGCCTGCAACATGGCGCGGACGCGCTCGCCGATAAGACGATTGAGGCGTTCCGCCATGCCGTTCTGCTCGGGCATATGGTGGACAGTCAGCCTGGACTCCGTCCCCTTGTCGCGAAGGTGGGTCACAAAACCGTGGCCGGTGTACTCACCACCGTTATCTGATCGCAGGACCTTAATCTGCACGCCATGCTGCGTTTGACACCACACTTCGTAATGCAGGTACGCGCCGAAGGCGTCGCTCTTGCAAGCAAGGAGGTAAAGGTTCGTTGTTCTTGTATGATCGTCAGTGAAACTGACGAAGTACCTCTTCCCGGTCATGGTACCGACCGGCGCGGGGCCCCACACATCGCTGTGGACCTCGTCACCAAAGGCCGGCACACGCTCGCTTTCGCGCACTCGAGGGACAGACTTGCGGGTCGCTTTCGCGTAAGCGCAGGACTTGCAGAAGAACGAGGCGTCGTCTCTGGACACATCTAGGGATAGGCCGCTGACAAGGCCACCCGACACCATCTTCCGCACGATACCGGCGGAGATGTGTCCCAGACGACGGTGGAGCTGTGTGAGCGTGATGTGCTCAGTCGCCGCAGCCACCATCTCGCCCGGCTGCTCCAGATCAAGACGATACGTTCCTCGCATCATGCAAGGGATCTCGCCGATAACATCGCCGTCGGGCGATCGGACGATGCACTTGCCATCAGCGAAGGTGAGGCTGAACCCGTCTTTGTCGAGGCGGCCAACTGACACCAGCATATACCCGATCTCGGGGGCATATAAGACGTCGCCGAGACGGAGCTGCGACGTGCCGGTACCGTTGGGGAGGTCTATGGTCACGTCGCCAGAGCCGACAGCATGAAAATTGGCCTTCGTTGCGGACTCGAACAACTTGGGCGGAATGTCGGCAAAGTTTTCAAAGTCTTGCCGATGCGGCGAAAGGTGGCGAGTCGCACCGGAGTCGATGATCGCACGGCACCGGGGATTTTGCGGGGTCGAGGGTAGGACCAGGTGTGCCTCGCCTTCATCCTCGGATGGATCGCCGTCACCATCGTTGCCTGATTCTGACGCAGTTTCTAGGCCAGGCATCTCGTCATCATCGTCGCTATCGAGGGCGAGCCATGCGCCTTCGTCGTCGGAGGCGTATTCCACGGCAACGCAAGCTGAGCCACTGATCTGTGTGGCGGCAACTGGCGGAGGTTTACTGCCCTGCACCTGCGACTGGGTGTCCATCCTGTCTGGACAGTCACGCTGAATGTGCCCGTGCTTGTGGCACTTCCAGCAAAGAGGGTTGCGGCCGTTCGACTGACCGGTCATGCCATCAGAACGGGCACCGCGGCCACCTCGGCCGCCGCGAGAGCCACCACGCGCAGATCCGGAGATCGCGGAGTACGCTGCGTTATCGGGCTCGCTCGCGTTCGTGGTACATTTGTCCTTCCCTTTGTCCGAAACCTTGCACTCCCACTCGTCTAGGATGTGTCGGACGAGGGCGTCAGGAGTGATACCGTGACTGGAGCTTGTGAGCGGGTTGTCGGACGCGTTTACGAGGGAGGCAAAAGTGGGGTTAGAGTTGATAAGACTCTGCATCGCTTTTGCTGATGATAAGAAGTTCGAGGCATGGTTCGCATAATGCGAGGGCAAGGACCGAAGGATGGTTGAAATGTAGTCGTCGTCGGTGATCTCGACACCACACTTCGCTAGCGTGTCCTTGCGCATGGCGAGCTCGGAGAGGAAAGCATCGAGGTTGCCATTGGCGGGTACAGACATGGCCATGAAGGCCTGTCGCATACTTGCCTGAACGAAGGCGGACTTCTGAGTGAAGTCCTTCTTCACATACACCCACATTTGGGCAGCCATCATATCCTGAGCGCGAATGACGACGGCGTCGGGGAGTCGCTGGCTGACGAGGTAGCATGCGGTCGCTTTATCGTCGTCCCACTCCTGGATTAACTTCGTCTCCTCGGTCGTAGGACTCGCAGGGTTCTCTGGTGTCAGGTGCACGACCGTACCATCAACGTGACCCCACCTCTTCTTTGCGTGTATAGCCTGCTCGAGGCGTACCGCGAAGATGGTCCAGTTGGCACCCTTCGGGTCCAGCTTGGGGACGTTCGACGGAAGAGAGTCGGTTGTTACTTGTGTGGACATCATGGTACATATTCTTGTTGGCTATTGCGAGCAGTCGGGGCTCATAACCTGTTAAGATAGTACTTAAGTTGGCGTGGCGCGGGACTGTACTGACGGGTCAGGCTCGTGCGGGATGGACAATGTCTGAAGTATATTCACCTGTACCAACGGGTCAGGCTCGCGCGGGATGGACAATGTCTGGAGGCACCAGACACGTCCAGGTAATCCTTATGTACCCGCGCGAGGCCTGTCTCGTCTGTACAGTAGCTACCGAGACAGTCTCTTACTACATACTGCGTACCGGACGCATGCGCGATCTGGCGCGAGAAACACACTATAGTAAGACTACAGTAAGACAGCACGGCGCGACAAACTGGCCGGGTTCCAGCCCGAGGTTGCCCACTCCAACATAGCTGAACTAAGTGCCACTGAAATCGGCCAAAATTTTGGCGCGAGCCAAAATAGCGTGGGAAAGTGAATTTGAGCGCGTTTTCGGACGCCTCTCAACTGTCTGAGTCTGTTATCGAGGTCGGTGCACTCAAAAACGGCCCGGTTTAGGCGCTACACAAGGGTCTTCAAAGTTGTCGAGTTTGATTGTCCGCGACTGTACATTTGCGAAAATTTCTAGTACTGCGCACACAATCCATAATCAAGTGTAGTATGCGTTGTTCGCAATCACAATCGAGACATTCAAACATTCTCGCCCAAGCCATATCATATGCCAAGGTGAACATAAGTAGCCCAGCTCGCAATGTTCGATTCACCGACCCTTTCCCTCAGAACCTTTACGGCCTCGTGCAACGCGTACGCTGTCTTCAGCCTCCCACCTCCCGGAACACATCCCTCCTTCAAGTGACGGTACACTTCGTCTGTGACGATCGGCGTATCCCTGTCGCAGATGTCCCACATCGTCCCGATGACAGACCTGAATCCCATAGCAAGCATGCCAGCAGCAAGATGAATGGATTCTTCTGGGAGCTTCTCCTCGCCGCGCGCAGTCTCACTCGCTGAAAGGAACGCAAGCTCCGCGTTGCGTAACGAGGAAGACATGAGCTGCGATAGCGTGAGCCGGCCATCGTACAGTAAGAACGCGCTTCTAGTAGGGTCCTGGGTGTCCTGGAGGCCATGGCATGCGAGGTGAATGACCTGGCAGTGGTCTTCGTTCATAGCGCGAAGGACGACTTGAACTGTTGCATCCTCGCCGTTGAGATGCCTGATTTGACCGCCGAGATGCTTCTCAATCTGGGATACCTCCGACAAGACACCAGGAAGCCTGCTCATGCCTGGTGTATCCGGTTGGGAGACAACGAGAGCTTTTATGGACGGCCATCCATCGGCGAACATGTGCGGCGGTCGAAGCAAGGCCGACAAGGTTGGGGTGTAAGACGAGACTACGACGTCGAATACCTTCATCCCATCACCAGGCATTCCTCGACGGCCGTACATACCAGCGGCGTGGATGGGAAGAAATGCAAGAGGTCCTGTGGGGCACCATGTGATATGTGGAATATGAGTGGAGGTAGAGTCAGCGAGCTATGGGATGTGTCTGAGCAGAGTGCAGAGGGGAACGAGAAAGATCACATTACCTTGTCCTCAATTCTTTCAAGAATGGGCTGTACAACGCACAACCATAGGACCTCCAACATGTCGGTAATTTGAGAACCCGTACTACCCCTCATCAACGACTGGGTGACGCATAAACGCATACTCTCTGCGAGCTTGAAAGTTAGTTTGGGGAGAGGAACATGGATGATAGGTTCAGTGGAACCGTAGAGGACAAGTGCGTCGCAGCAAAAATCGTGCACGTTTATCATGACAACAGGACCGTCCGTGCGCCGGGGGGGAATAAGCTCCGCCAACGTCTTCGGCATGAGGAAGTTCTCGAAACCATCGTACTTGCGGATGTGATGTAGGACGTCCTGGTAGTCATGTGCGAGCTTGATGCGAGTCGACACTTGGTCGCAAAAAGTTGTAGGTGGATTGCTGTGAAACAGCTCATTTAGATCGATGACACTGGCTAAGTCCTGAATACAGCCCGACCTTATATCGTCTCCTGGCGCCTCGAGGTCATGAGACAGCGACTGCAGCTTGTCAGCGAGGTCCGGGTGGTGGTTGCGAAGATTGTCGACAGGGCTGCGTAGTCGAAGAAGTTGACCCCAAACGACACCGCGACCTTCTTCCATCCATTCCACAGCGCGTGACAAGTTTCCTGTTTGAATGGCGACGGACACTGCATAGTTGACCATCTCTCCGATTGAAGAAAGTGCTTCATATCGTTGTGTGATGCTCGTTCCAAGCCACGCGACTTGTGGAATGAGACTGAAAGTGCGATCAAAAAATTCTATGAGATCGTGGAATGTTGCGCGACCGAGTTGGATTTGCCTCCGGCGTACATTAACGCAGCCTTGAACGGCATCCAGCCGATGAGATGGAGGCACAGTCTCTTGATCGGCTGCCAACGTGAAGACAGTGCAGGCGGCCTCGAGATCTTCGAGTTCATGGGTTATGTCAAAGCGTGCCTGGAGCGCGTTCCCGAGATTGCTGAGTTTCGCTGGCTTGTCGGGATGGCCATCGGGGGTGAGCTCGACAGCCTGACGGTTGAGCACAATTGCGGACTCGAGGTCTTCTAGGCTGCCGAGACGGTCGAATCGAGTTTTGAGCGTTCTCCCAAGATCATTGAGTTTTGCCGGCTTGTCAGGATGGCCATCGGGAGTGAGGTCGACAGCAGCGTGATGGACTACAATTGTAGACTCGAGGTCTTCTAGGCTGCCGAGGCGGTCGAAGCGAGTCTTGAGCGCTCTCCCGAGATCATTGAGTTTTGCTGGCTTGTCAGGATGGCCGTCGGGGGTGAGCTCGACAGCCTGACGGTTGAGCACAATTGCGGACTCGAGGTCTTCTAGGCTGCCGAGGCGGTCGAAGCGAGTCTTGAGCGCTCTCCCGAGATCGTTGAGTTTTGCTGGCTTGTCAGGATGGCCATCGGGAGTGAGGTCGACAGCAGTGCGATGGACTACAATTGCGGACTCGAGGTCTTCTAGGCTGCCGAGGCGGTCGAAGCGAGTCTTGAGTGCTCTCCCGAGATTGCTGAGTCTTGCTGGCTTGTCGGGATGGTCGTCGGGAGTGAGGTCGACAGCAATGCGATGGACTGCAATTGTAGACTCGAGGTCTTCTAGGCTGCCGAGGCGGTCGAAGCGAGCATTCAGCGCACTCCCGAGATTGCTGAGTTTTGTCAGCTTGTCAGGATAGCCGTCGGGAGTAAGGTTGACAGCCTGACGGTTGAGCACAATTGCGGACTCGAGGTCTTCTAGGCTGCCGAGGCGGTCGAAGCGAGTCTTGAGCACGCTCCCGAGATTGCTAAGTCTTGCTGGCTTGGCAGGATGGTCATCGGGAGTGAGGTCGACAGCAGTGCGATGGACTACAATTGTGGACTCGAGGTCATCCTGGCCGCCGAGGCGGTAGAAGCGAGCATTGAGCGCGCTCCCGAGATTGCTGAGTTTTGTTAGCTTGTCAGGATAGCCGTCGGGGGTAAGGTCGACAGCCTGACGGTTGAGTATAATTGCGGACTCGAGGTCTTCTAGGCTGCCGAGGCGGTCAAAGCGAGACTTGAGCACGCTCCCAAGATTGCTGAGCTTCGCCGGCTTGTCAGCATGGCCATCGGGTGTGAGGTCGACAGCCTGCCGGTTGGCTGCAATTGCCTCCTCGAGGTCATCAAGCAAGCCAAAACGGTTGAAGCGAGCTCGGAGCATGTTTCCAAGATTGCTGAGTAGTGTCGGCTTGTAAGGATGGCTATCGAGAGTGAGCTCGATGGCCTGGCGGTTGCCAGTAATTCCCTCCTCGGGGTCAGTGAGCTGACCGAGGTGGCCAAAAAACGCCTCCAGCGTGCTCTCGATGTTTCTGAGTCGCCCTGGCTTGTCAGGATGGCCGTCAGGAGTGAGATCGACTGCTTCGCGCATGGCCAAAATTGCGTCCGTGATGTCGTTGAGCCGTCCATAGTGGTCAAAGCGGGCCTTGAGCGTGTTCCCGAGTTTATCGAGACAGATAGGTCTATACGGATGGTCATCAGGGGTGAGACCGATAGCCTGGAAGCTGATTGAAATTGCTTCCTCAAGATCGTCAAACTGAACGAGGCGGTTGAAGCGGGTCTGTAGGGCGTTCCCAAGGTTACAAAGACAGGCGGGCTTATCAGAATGCTTGTCAGGAATCAAGTCGATGGCCTGGCGCTTGACCGAAATCGCCTCCTCAAGGTCGTTAAGTCGGCCGAGACGGTCAAAGCGAGTTTCAAGCACATTCCCGAGATTGTTCAGATGCGCCGGTTTATTGGGATGATCTTCGGGAATGAGATCGACAGCGTGTCGCGTTATTGAGATAGCTTGTTCGAGATCATCGAGATGTCCGAAGCTATCGAAGCGAATCTCGAGCGCACTCCCAAGATCGTTAAGATAGGCGAGCTTGTCAGGATGGCTATCGGGAGTGACATTGGTTGAATCTTGTAAACGAGAAATAGCTTCATTCAACTGAAGTATATCCGGTTCAAGTGCGGCCATTGCCTGTTTAAAGTGTAAGGCGTCAGCTTCTGCCAATTGCAGGGCCTAAAGGATCGCCGCCAGTTAATGTCATGTCTATGATTATCGTACAAGATACTTGACGTACCCGCATGTTCGGGCAGGTTTGCGACTGCAAGCTGTCATCCTGAGAAACCGGCGCGAGCATCCGCTCATCACCAGGTGGTGATTTGGCCTTACTTTCCATTCAGCTTAGCGGGACAGTAATATGTATGAATAAGAGTACCATCTGCGGGGATCCCGGACAAGCTATCGCGCTCATGGATTCCTGCATGGACTTTCCAGTATCTTCGCAATCTGAGGCTTTGGCAGCTCCGGGCTGCGTGATTGTCAGATATTGGAGAAGGAGTTACAAGTTTTAACATTACATGGACTTTCAATGTGCTGCCTTTGTTCCCTGGTGCTGCAGCGCCGCCCGGCGCGTCATCGGCTCCGTGCATCTCGTTCATTTCGGCATCGAATTCCTCCGAGGAAAGCAAGGGAAGACGCAGAGCTAGATGCTCGTCACCATCGCCTATAGAAGCCTCTGTCTAGATAGCGCGCTGTTAGTAGGTGGCATGGTGAGTGAGATTGGCGACAAACTTACCGAATGCTGCCCCGCGCGATCAGCGACAGCAGCACCGAACGCGCTTGATCCTATACGAGAAAAGTGCAGCGCTTCTTCCAGTTCCTTCTCGTCTTGGCCGGATATACTCTTCACCTTGCCGAAAGCGCCCTGGTCGATGTCCCGGATAACCTTATGTTCATGTAGCTGGGAGACTAGAGCAGTCGAACTATCCAAATTTGTCATGGCATGCTTCAGGAGCCCGTCGCAAAAGCTTGATCCTTCGTTGGTATCCCCAGTCTCCGGCTCAAACCGTCGTTTGAGCCGAAGCGGCGGAGTAATAAAGGGCTTGTCAAGTTCCACTCGCTCCATAGAGGGAAGAGCGGGAGAAGCGACAGCAGTAGGAACGTCGATCCTCGTCCCGAAGTCCAGCTCTGATAATGATCCTGTGATTCAGGTCAACATTTACATACCTCCAGGAGCCGATGCAGCCTACCGATGGTATAGTCATCGTCCTTGTATGCATAAATAGGCAGGTGCAGTCGACGATAGGCACCAAAAAACTCTTCGTCGTCAGAAATCTTCTGGTTTTGCCTTCAGCAGACAGAATAAAAACATGAGCGAAGAAGCATCGTACCTCCAAATGTGGCAAGATGTCATCATCATGAAAGACCGCATAGTCGACTCCTGATTCCTGAATGAGCTGAGGTGAGCGGGCACTTCGGTGTGTGTTTGGCGGGCAATGAGCCATACCTCTAAGATGTACCGTAAGGCGCACACTGAAGGGTCATAAATCTGACGGGGAATGAGCAAATGCAAACGTGAAGAACCAAAGAAAATGCACTTCGTCACGAGAGGGTACATCCTCGAATGATCCGTAGCTTGATTCGCTCGAAGGATTCCCTCCACTTGAGCCAGCTTGATATCGGTTCCCGTGCCGACTTCCCTCAATATCTGCCCAGGCGGCATTCGAAGAGCTCGTGGGAGCAGAACTCAGCTGATTACGATCTTCTGGCTTCGCTGTCGTCTCGAGTTGCGCTGTAGAAAGCCGGCCGATGAACCAGGACTTTGGATTAAAGTTTCTGGTGATCCACGAGCGATCAGCCGCACATACGCGCTTGATAAAGAGACACTGATCGAGACGACCGGCGAGAGCAGGATTGTCTTCCGTCGGCAGCTCGGATGGCAGAGCAGAGAGTTGGGTAGGTAATCCCGGTGGCAGCGTGTCTAGGCGAGGGAAGGGCCCATAGTTGGTCACAAGGCCAGTCGTCGTGGAGTAGTGGAAGGACACTAAGAGACCGCTGCTCGACGCTCCATTTATAGTCACTTGAGCGCCAATGTCAAACCCAGCTTTCCTTTCGGATTGAACACTGTTTACCCAGGAGGGTGCAAGGGTGCGGTCGGTGACGATACCAAGTTCATGGACATCTAGCGACCACCCGTTACGCCGGATGATCTCTTCCCAGTTTCTGACATTCCGCACAGCGTAGTTCTTGTATCTTCCGAGATCTTCTTTGCGCACTTGATCGCGTTGCGAGCGCCCAAAGTATATGAGGGACGCTTCAGTATTCAGGCTGAAGCTCAGAGCGGGACCAGTTACAGAGACGGCATCGCTGTGCAGATTTTGAGAAGGAGCATGATATGAGTAGACTGCAGTCGTACACTGGCATACTTGGTGTGGTCCGCATTGTGACTTGAAAAGAAGCGCTGCTAGTGGGGGTGAAATGTACGGAGCCGGTGGGACGATGAGAAGAGATAGATCCACGCCGGAACTGCTCGAAGTTCTCTGCAGGGATTGACTGTGGACGTTTTTGCTCAGAAGCGGACCTGTGAATGTCAAGAATATGACGCCATTTTCCGTCTTGGTTGTACCCTACATGTCCGATTTCAACGATGGGATCCTCGCGATCCACGCCGTTCTCATCGACAACAACGTCAGGCGATGGGTCCCAGAGCGCGACACCGCGCTCCAATCTGTTCATCTGTTGGGCATAGAGCAGGTGCAGAGGAGTTGGCATGGCAGGAGGAGGTCCTGAGTCGTGATGATTTGCACAGGCTTTAGGAGGAGGGGCATCTCGTCCATCGTCAGCTGGAGGGAGATAATAAGGCAAGGAGACGCGGCTGTGCATGCCTCGAGGACGGCTATATTTGTGGGACAGCATAGTCACCCCATCTAGTCATCAGGAAAACCCCAAATGTCGGATTCATGATGGAGGTCGTCAGATGTTGTCGGAAACGAGCAGGGCGTGCCCGGAGCGCAGTTCTGACCGCGATCCGGTTCGTCCCATTAAATTTCTTGTGGAATCTGGTCAGAGTCGGGGTGTGTACTGTAACATGTGTCAAGGCCATATGAGGCCGGAAACATGCCGTCGCACTCATGAACTCCGAACAGAATCTAGCCGAGTGCATTACATCTTCTGCCTGAAATCTGGTCTTCATACTGCGTCCTACTTGTTTGACACCAAAGCACAATTCTATTGCACGGCTACTACTCCTATTACAACAACATGACCGATGTGTTCTGTATCCTAGGTGTTATCCTACATAAAGGCCTGGAGGCTTCCCACAGACAGACGAAGCACAGGTTGACAGTGCGACAGCAGTTGGCTGCTAGCGCTAGGCGAGCTCGACTCCTGCATCTGATTTGGCTTTCAATTCTGTGAGCCACCGGCGGTCATAGGCTGTGTTGTGGACAGTGGAAACTGCACAGACATGCATTTACAGGTGTTTGCTCGAAAGTGAGTGCAAGAGTCAGGTGAAGCGAGTCGAGGTGTTACCATATGCCCCCTGCAAATGTTGGACAAGTGCCAATGACATTGAGGATGCCACAGACGCCACAAGGTCGGGGTGAAAAATAACTTAGCAGACGAGACACAAGTGCGCCGGAGAGTGATGGCATCAGTGGAACGGTCGCTCTAGGATGCGGAAGGCGCAGCGCGGGCCCACCATTGACATACATCTCCCAGTCATTCGACGGCACTGAGCCTTTGTACTCGCGTCCCAAAGGGCCTCTCGCGTGTGCAGAGAGGGAAAGCGGGGACAATACCGAGTACCCAGTGTGATGCTAGGTGCGTCCAGGCACACAACGGACAAGTGAGTCTGTTAGGGACCAACCCAGCAGCATCAAGGTTGATTGAGCCGAAGTGGATGTCAGGAAGCGCTGCACTACCTATGAAAACAGTTAGCTTGGACAAGAGGAAAACTACTAGTTTGATGCTCACCTGGTGGCAGCAAAACTTCAGGCCCATTTGATGACGTGTCATGTCCGGCATACCAAACCACAGAAGTCAACACATGATAACACTAGGAGAGAGCACCATAGCTTCAGCTTTAGAAGACAGGGAAGCCTTCTAGAGAAG
>MU274011.1:0-12080 GCA_022160365.1 Vararia minispora EC-137 | reverse complement strand
GCACAGACGGATGGCATGGATGGCACAGATGGCACAGATGGCACAGATGGCACAGACGGCACAGACGGCACAGATGGCACAGACGGACGGCACGGATGGCACGGATGGCACAGACGGCACAGACGGACGGCACGGATGGCACAGACGGATGGCACAGATGGCACGGATGGCATGGATGGCACGGACGGCACAGACGGCACAGACAGCACAGATGGACGGCAGCTCGTTAAAATTGAGGCTCTTGGAGCTATTCAGCTGTCTTTACTCACCTATGTAGCTATTGTAGTGGGATGCCAGGTCCGGCTTGGCCAAGCTTTCAGAACAATGCACTGAAAAAGGTATTGGCAGTAGGATCTCGTTAGGGACATGCTTGTCTCAACTGGACACCGTGCATCCTTTCAAGTGCATCAGGAAAACACCCCCTCCCTAAGTGTTTCCTAAAGATCTGCTAAATGGGCTGGGTCCACCCAGGTGTGCTAATACATCTAAAACGCTCTGAAACGTGTACTAATTGGGCCATACCCCTCAGAGCAGTGTCTGTGCATGGGCAGACTTGCACAAGGCACATTATATTCCACTCCAAGAACTATATAGTAACTGGAATAGAACTGTCCTTTGCCATCCTTCCAACATGCTCAATTGGTGCAATGAAAGCTTATTGATGCAGATAACACATCTCTCGTGGCGCTCGCATGTAAGTCTTTTCGTGAGGACGTCAGCAACCTGATTATTAGTTGGGACATACTCGGGGTCGACATACCATTATTGTACTTCTCACGGAGGAAATGACACTTGCAGCAGGGGAGATGGGGTCTGCTGCAGGAGCGGGGAGGAGATGTAGAATGCATGAGGTATGAGAGGCATGCACTAATAGCCGTGCTTGCGAAGCAACCACACTAGCACACTGGGGAAAGGGTCTTGAGGTGGAAGTAGCGCTTGAAAGGGTATGCTTCAGCTTCAAGAAGTGTAGTGAGGGTCGAGTGGACAAAGGCAGCAGGTAAAGTGGGATGGTAGTGCCATGGGGAGAGAGCGTGGCACGATATTGTCGGTTCTCATACCATACAACATGTTAGACAGTGAGCGGTACCCAGTGCATCTTGTGAGGAAAGTAGCATGAAAGAACCACAGCCAGCGGCAGCGGGTCGATTCGTCCTACAGTCGACAAATTCAGCGCGATCGTGCCGATCGAGAGGACGGGAACACATCTCGCTAACCGGTAACGGTTCCTGCAGCCTGTCTGAGTTTCCAATGGATAGACTCTCCCGTGTGTGCCACTATATGAGCATGCACCGGGCAGGCGGTGTGCGCGCACGCGACAAATGGCCACAGTGTCAGGGTGACGCATCAGGGCGTGGGTGAGGGGTTGGCTACCTGTGCGGAATGTTCTGGCCTTTGTGTGAAAGAGGGGAGAGGGAGAGGGAGGGTTGAAGGGATGGGAAAACGGAGGAACATGGCAGCCTGGTCAGTGGGTCAATTCGTCCTGCGGTCGACAAATCAATGCAATTGTGCCGATCGAGAGGCTGGAGATGCACCTTGCAAGCCGAGAACGAAGTTTGCGACCTGTACGAGCCTCCCCCGCTTTTCCACATCCATAGAGCAGGGGCGACAACCCCGCACGTGTGTGCACCACTGGCAGGATGGCCGTGCGGCGCCGCTGGTGAACCTGAGAGGGCAGCGGAGAGGCCGATGCCAGGCGTCGACAGCAGACGGTAGGTGTTGGCAGCACTGGAAGCGGATGGCGGGCGCGGCAAGCACTACAGCGGGCGACGTAGCATGTCTCACTGCTCGACAAGGGCAGGAGACAAGAGGGCGTGGATTTGCTTTTGCTTTGGCGGCAAGCCAACGAAGCGGGCCGGGCGCGCCGGCTTACCACAGGCTAGAAAGGCACGACGCAGAAACAAATCCGGTCATGACTCGGATACACAAGGGCCGACGACATGGCCATCTGCCTCATCTCACCCACCTCTAGGTCTGGCCCAGCTTGGGCCCCTCTCTGTTATGGGACGACCCCTTGAGGGCCCTCTCCGCAACGTTTTTGGTACGCCTTGTCTTTGGTTTCGACTTCGGCGTCAACGCGTGCACGCGTCTCCAATAGACGCGCGCTTCTCAACACGCGACGCGCGCTTGATCTAGCGTGCGCTTTCCCGCACTCGCGCGCCTCAACAGGCGCGCACCCCTATCTATGATGCGCGTCACCCTTGTGGCACGCCTTGCTGATTATCGGCGCGCGCAACACGCCTTGTGCGCGCCCCTCTCTTTCATTGGATGTACATATCGATGGCTTGGTCACTTCCTTACTAATGTACCTCGGCCATACCTACATGTCTCGGCGTTCCCTTATCTAGCTACTGTACAGTTGCTTAGTGAGCGGTTCTCGCAGTAATGTAGAAAGGTATATAAGGACTGCCAGTAGATACTGCATCCTTAGCTTGTCCTTCTCGTCTCTCCTTCACTGTAGAGATCGGCAATGCTATTACTTTCCTTTATTCTCTCTCACTCCTTCTTCGACGCGCGCCCTGGGGGCACCTAGATGACTCCAACTGGCATATAACGACGACAGGTGAAACGAGGCTCGTTCGCGACGATCCCTGACACTCTCATCTGGCCCGCCCTCTCCTGGTGCAAAACCATACCGGCTCTCGGCCTCCCGTTTCCAGTATAAAGGCAGTGTGCGAGCAAGACTTCGCAAAGCCCGCTATGTCCCCCGCTGTTCTTCTGGGTCTTCTGGCAATGCTATATGCCGCTATGCCAATAAGGTGTGCACACGCCTCACACTCGCAGCCACTTGCCTGTCTTCCCGCTGTTGCCACACCTGCTCTGGGGAGCCCATTGCAGGTTCCATTCATGGTTGACAAGGTGCATCTCCGGCCTCTTGATTGGCATAGTTGTACCGACGTTGTCGATGATAGAGTGAGCCAATCTGATTGGGGTGGTGTACAAGATAGACACTCGGAACCTACTACATGTGTTTTCGCCCTTTCGAAACGAGCGGCACAGTGTTGTGCATGTCTGTCCGCAACTGTAGCATCCATAACACACTGATGTTATCCAAGCACGTGGATGCACTTGTTACGGTTTGACGCCTCACCCGCACCCTACGGCGCCTCACCATAACGACAGAAACACGCCCAACATCGGTTACGACGCATTGGACCCCTCGTCAAGCGCGCACCTCGACTAGACGCGCGTCATCGCAACGAGCGCACGCCCCACAATAAGCGCGCACCTCCCATAGAAGTGCCTTGTCAGCGCATATCTATAAGCGGGCCGGACTCTAATCAGCAGTAATGACAGATCAGCATTAGTCACCGCCTCGGCATTACTCATCACCTCGGCGATGACTCTCGCTTAGCCGTGTCCCTATTGTTCCCTCACTTACATAACTGTCTCGCGCACGGACCACGTCTCAGTATATAAGGACTCGTCGTCTCCCTATAATTCCCCAGCTCGTCCACTTGTACGCTCAAGTGACTCACAACCCATCACTTTTCCCTCTCCCCCTCGCCATTGCCTCAACCTCTCTTCGTAACCACTAAGTCCGTGCAGCCCGGGGGCCATCGCTCGCTAAGTCCTGACATTTGGACGAGCTCCCCTTACCCCGCTCTGCACACGCTCACCCCTTCCTAGTGGCACGCGTCACCGTTGATTGGGACCTCGGCTTCCTCAACATCAAGACCACCCCTGTCACTCCGTTCGCTAACTACTCGGACGTCGACCAGTCCACATTTGCTGCCGGACGCATTCGCCAGGACCCCGCGTCCTTCAACAACGCGTACGTCCGTGCGCGCACCGTCTTCGACCGCGACAGCGCCCGTCGCGTAACCGCCTACGCCTACGTACGAGCCCGGCAGAGTCACAGCCCGGAGCTCCAACGCCCGCGTCTCATTTTTCAAGTCCTAGACGTGTTTCATGTCTACGGCTTGACCACCACCAGCTTCCGCATCCGCCCGCGGCGCGCACTCGTAGAACGCCGCCTACGCCGCACCACCGACTTCTCGCTACGCCCTCCAAACAGGGGGATCTTCGACAGCGTTCGCCAAGCCCTCAACGAGAACAAGTGAGGGAACTGTAGGAGGAGAATTAGTCGCCCCACTATTTGTACCTTGTAGCATACGACGACCTGAAGAAGGCGTCGATAAATCGATCGATTTCGTGCGTGACAGCTGCCCATCATTTCCGCTCCTAGCACTCGCGGAACACCTAGACCAGACCCCGACCTCGACAACGACGAGCGCGTCCCTGAAGCACACCGCACAGGAACTCCAGATTCTGACCTCTCGCACACTTTGCTCGACGAAGAAAACTGCCCCGTCTTCTCTGCGGACCTCGTTCCCGCAGGATTTCGACTTGCGCCCGACGGACACTACCTTATCGCACGAACCCACACCGGCGAGTACGACGTCCTCTGGTACTGGACACGTGACCTTCACCCAGTTTTCAGGTGGTTCGAACACCCGCACCTAGGTGACGCGTACCTACACAGGCACGACTTCATCGCAGCCAAAACCCTCGAACATGCCACACAAGCCCTATCCCGCGCGCAGTCCCGTGCGTCCAACCTCTCCAGACCGCCAACCCGCCTACAATCCATCATGGTCGGTACTCCCCCACCCACGTCCATCGCCGGACCAGCGTTCCGGCCAGCAAGCACGCGCCCCACGGAGCGCATCAAAGAAGAACAACCGCAACCCCGACCTGCGGCACCCGCGGCCACCCGAAACACCACTCGGGTGGTCGAAGAACTCGAACGCCAAAGCAACCCCGCTGAGGACGTCGAGACCGAGACCGTCACCGACGCCGGTAAGATGGGCGGCATGCCTAAGCTGTTCAAAGACGACCACGACGATGCGCGAAACTATCGCACACGTTGCATGATGCACTTCCTGTGCAATCCCAAGACATTCAAAACGGACGTAAGCTGCATCAACTACTTCTGCCAAAACATGGACGGCAATCTGTCCAAGAAGTGGGCCGCGTCGGTCCTCGAGGAGGTCATGGAAGACCACCTCAGTCGAACCTTCCTGCTGCGGTGGTCGCTCACGCGCGTCTTCGAGACGTTCGTGGCGCAGTTCTCCCCGGTCGACGAGGAGACCAAGGCCCAAGCAGAGCTCGAGGAGATCGAGCAGGGTAAGGACACCGCAGCCGACTACACGCTGCGGTTCAATGTGACGGCCAAGCGGGCCGGCTACAACGAGCGCGCGGCGCTTCGCTTCTATCGCAAGGGGCTAAACGCCAACCTGCGTAGCAAGGTCGACGCGAGCGAACCCTCGCGCATCGCTGCCCTGGGAGACTACCAAGAGGTGGCAAAGCAGAAGGATGAGATGTGGCGACGCGAGCGCGTTGAGCACCAGGCGTAGGGCAAAGGTACGCCCTCTGCCAAACGTTCGAGCGGCGACACTGGCACCGCCTCACAGGAGAAGCGGCCGGTCAAAATCGCGGCAGTCACCAGCGGCAGGAACGGGCGCCCAGGGAAACTCACTGAACCGGAGCGCGAGTACCTGCGCAACAACGGCGGCTGCTTTTTCTGCCGCAAGATCAGGCACGTCATACGCGACTGCCCCGAACGTGTTGCTGCCGGCATTCTGACGCGCGAGCAAGGCCCCTCGCCAACAGTGCGGGCGGCCAAGGTCGAGAAGGACATTGACGAGGTGGAAGCCCTGGTAGCGCGCATCAAGGCGCTCGGAGGAGGGGCGATGGACCAGGCTAGCAAGGCGCTAGGCCCGGCGGATTTTTAGATGGTCCTCGCGCAGCGTCGTCGCGTAGGACCCCGTTTTCGGTTCGGCATAAGGACTTTACTGGTGTATTATCTCGTGAGCAATCGTCCGTATCAATCAAAGTCTCCGCTACTCGCAATGCGCAGACCCCGTCCATCAAGCTCCGAGGAAAATTCATCGGCAAACTAACCGGTCGGCAAATCGACGTCTCTGCCCTGCAAGATAGTGGGGCAGAAGGAATTTTAATTGACGACAAGTTTGTCAAGACACATCGGCTAACGACCAAACCACTGGCGTGACCCATTCCCGTCAAAAACGTAGACAGGACAAACAACAGAATGGGACCGGTACGTAAATCGACCACACAACGGCTATGCATATACTCGGATAACGGCAGCTCCTACCATGAGGAAGACGTTGAAATGTACGTCGCCGACCTGGGCGACCAAGACGTCATTCTCGGGACAGACTGGCTACGGAAACACAACCCGGAAGTTGACTGGCAACAGGACCGCGTAGATATGACGCGATGCCCGTCCGACTGCCTCCTCACGGATCCGCCCGTCGTACAACTGCAAACAGAACGATCAACCTCTCGGAAACTGCCACCAGTCACGTGCGAGGAAATTGACGACGAGGACGACATCGCGCCCATTCGCCACGCGACCCTCGATAACGATACCTCCGACGCAGGAACTTACGACCAGACAAACCCCACCCAACCAGTCTCCGATAATGCCCCGTCTATGCCGAAGGACCCAACGATCTTGGTCTCCTGGGTGCTCGAAGGTCTTCGGCTAGCGAGGATCGTCCCGGACATCGCTACCTGCACCATCGAAGATGGCGATGTCATCCTGTACACAGAAGATTACACCGAGGACCTAGATGAGTCGTTCATTCCTGTGCGCGCCAGTTCCACCAAGTCACAGCAGTTGGCAGAAGCAGCCCTGGCCAAGCAGAAGACTAAAACGTTTGACGAAATGGTTCCGGAACAATACCATGACTTCACCAAAGTCTTCAATAAAGTCGCCTCCGAACGTCTCCCAGAACGAGGCGTCTGGGACCACACCATCGACTTAAAGGAAGACTTCATGCCCAAACCGTGCAAGCTCTACCCGTTGTCGCCGTCTGAACAAACCGAACTAGACGCTTTCCTCAACGAGCAACTGTCCAAGGGATACATCCGACCGTCCAAGTCACCCATGGCGAGTCCGTTTTTCTTCGTTAAAAAGAAGGACGGACGTCTGCGACCTGTACAGGACTACCGGCACCTAAACTCCGGCACCATCAAAAACGCGTACCCACTCCCGCTTGTCAATGAGATTGTCGACAAACTCAAAGGTGCACGAATCTTCTCCAAGGTTGACATCCGTTGGGGTTACGAGAATATCCGCATCAAGGAAGGCGACAAATGGAAGGCCGCCTTCCGAACGAACCGTGGACTCTTTGAACCCCTCGTAATGTTCTTCGGTCTAACGAACTCGCCCGCGACCTTCCAGGCCATGATGAACGAAGTCTTCAAGGACCTCATAGCTGAAGGCGTGGTCATCATCTATATGGACGATATCCTGGTATTCACAGACACTCTCGAACGGCACCGCGACGTCATGCGACGAGTCCTTCAACGGCTCCAGGACAACGACCTTTACTTGAAACCGGAGAAATGTCTCTTCGAACAAACAGAGGTCGAGTTCCTAGGTCTCGTCGTCTCGCATGACAACGTCGCGATGGACCCGGTGAAATTAGGCGGTATCGAAGAATGGCCCGTTCCCACCAAGGTCAAGGAAGTACAATCCTTCCTTGGGTTCGCAAACTTCTACAGGCGTTTCATTCAGGACTTCTCCACTGTAGCGCACCCGCTATTCGAACTGACCAAGAAGGACGTTCCCTGGCTCTGGTCGGAGAACTGCCAATCCGCCTTCGAGCGGCTTAAAGCTGCATTCACCTCGTCACCCGTCCTACTCATGCCTGATCACAGTAAGCCATTTCACGTAGAATGCGACACCTCCGACTTTGCCACCGGTGCCGTACTCAGCCAGGAAGGCGGGGACGGTCAATGGCATCCTGTCGCGTACCTCTCTAAGTCCTTCAACCCGGCCGAACACAACTACGATATTTTCGACAAGGAACTACTCGCGATCATCCGAGCGCTCGAGGCATGGCGACACCACCTGGAAGGGGCCGAACACACGGTACAAATCCTGACGGACCACAAGAACCTGGAGTACTTCACGCAGGCTCAGAAACTGAACCGTCGACAAGCCCGATGGTCTCTCTACCTGTTGAGATTCGACTTCGAACTCCGTCACAAACCCGGCAACACCAACCGCGCGGACGGTCTATCACGACGACCCAATCATTCGAAAGGAATCGACCAGGACAACACAGAGAAGGTCCTCTTCCACGTACGAACCGCAAGGCCGACCAACATCGACGACATCCAAGAGCGCATCCGAACTTCAAAGACGATCGATGACGAAGTCCTACAGGCTCTGGCAACAATCACCGAGGACGGACCCTCATCACTGAGTCGCACCCTCGGCAATTGGAAGCAGGAAAACGGCTTCACGTTCTATCGAGGTCGCATCTATGTCCCAGCGGACTTGGAGCTACGACGCGACATCGTACGTCTCTGTCACGACACACCCAGCGCCGGGCATCCAGGACGCTTCCGGACGCAGGAGTTAGTAGTACGCGACTTTTGGTGGCCGGGTATGTCCGTCTTCATTTGCAACTACGTCAAAGGCTGTGCCATCTGCCAGGTCACCAAGAATCTTATGCACAAGCCGACAATTCCCTTGCTTCCGAACCCAGTCCCAGAACGGCCCTTCCAAATCCTGACCACCGACTTCTTTATGGACCTTCCGGAATGTAAGGGCTACGATTCAATCGCCGCCTACATGGACCGCGGTTACAAGATGGTCTACCTGGCACCTACGAACAAGACGGTCGACAGCCTAGGGTCTAGCGATCTGTTCATGCGCTACGTCTTCCCCCACACCGGTTTAATGGAGCAGCTCATCTCTGATCGAGGACCTCAGTTCGCGAGCGCCACTACGCAGGAATTAATGAAACGACTCGGCATCAAGTCCACACTCAGCACTGCCTACCACCCACAGACTGACGGGCAGACGGAACGCTTCAACCAAGAACTGGAACAGTACCTTCGAGCATTCTGCAATCACCAGCAAGACGATTGGGTGGACTGGTTGCCCATCGCACAGTTCGTCCACAATTCGCGCGTACACTCAGCCACCGGCAAGTCACCCTTCGAGCTCCTCTATGGCTTTACCCCTCGCTTTTATCCAGACGTCGCTACTAAGTCCGACTTCCCCGCCTTAACTGAACGTCTCGAGCAGCTGAAGGAAGTTCGCGAAGAAGCCCAAGCGAGTTTGCGGATGGCCGCAGATGTTATGCGCGATCAACACAGTGACTCGAAAGCAACCTTTACTCCGTTTAAGGCCGGCGACAAGGTGTATCTCGAAGGCAAGAACATCCGCTCTACGCAACCCAAGGCCAAGCTTGGCGCCAAGCGATGGGGCCCGTTCACGATCGTCAATGTTCTAGGGCCACTCACATACAGGCTTAACATTCCAAAGATGTGGAAACGCATACACCCTGTCTTCCACGCCTCGATCCTCACACCCGCCATCGACACAGATGCCCATGGACCAAACTACCTTGAGCCTCCCCCTGAACTGATCGACAACGAGGAAGAATGGGAGGTTGAGATCGTCGACGGAGGACCGGTCGGACGAGGATTCAACTACCTTGTCCATTACATCGGTTATTCGGACACCGAGAACCGCTGGACCCCCATGAGCCAGCTCAGGAATGCGAAGGACGCAATCGCTGAGTACCACAAGTGTCACCCTTCTGCACCTAAACCGCAAAACCTCACTCAACTTCTATCAGGGAAAAGCAAACCCACACCCAAACGTGCTCCCGGCGTAAGCACGTCCTAAGAGGGGGGTAATGTTACGGTTTGACGCCTCACCCGCACCCTACGGCGCCTCACCATAACGACAGAAACACACCCAACATCGGTTACGACACATCGGACACCTCGTCAAGTGCGCACCTCGACTAGACGCGCGTCATCGCAACGAGCGCACGCCCCACAATAAGCGCGCGCCTCCCATAGAAGTGCCTTGTCAGCGCATATCTATAAGTGGGCCGGACTCTAATCAGCAGTAATGACAGATCAGCATTAGTCACCGCCTCGGCATTACTCATCACCTCGGCGATGACTCTCGCTTAGCCGTGTCCCTATTGTTCCCTCACTTACATAACTGTCTCGCGCACGGACCACGTCTCAGTATATAAGGACTCGTCGTCTCCCTGTAATTTCCCAGCTCGTCCACTTGTACGCTCAAGTGACTCGCAACCCATCACTTTTCCCTCTCCCCCTTGCCGTTGCCTCAACCTCTCTTCGTAACCACTAAGTCCGTGCAGCCCAGGGGCCATCGCTCGCTAAGTCCTGACAGCACTCACGGTGAGCGACAGCAGTGTCACCACCTGCTTCTCATCCTCGTGGCCCTCGCCCGTCCAGTGCATTAACATCGAGTCTGTCTTTCAGCCCGGTTTTCTCTGCGGGCTCAAATGCGGGCGAAAGCAGATGTGTGGGATAAGTGCGCGGTTGCAGGATGAGCAGAGGGTCATCAGGTAGTACAGCTGGTGGAAGTGATCGTATGCGTAAGGGAGAGACAGCCTTTGTTGCTGAGATGGGGAGGGGTGTCGGGCTGCAGTGCACAATAGAACAGTAACAGCTGACACAGGCACTCTGTAACTAATCATATACTAATAGTCCTGTAAACTTCTTATAATGCTATTTTCTTGCTTATCCTGCTTTATGAAGGGTAGTGATCTCCCAGTTTGCAGTTCAGCACAGTTTAGGTCTAGGGCTTGGTTCAGCTTATTAGCAGCTTAGGGAATTTAGGATATTCTGATGTCTAATTAGCTGCTAATTCAAAATCACTATGTGGTGGGGGTGCCTAATGCTAAGCTAAGCAGGTTTAGCACTAATTAGGATTATTATTGCTAATTAGGTCTAATACAGTGTGGGGGATTTTCCTGATGTGCGGCTTTCCAAACTTCTTCTGACGTGGCTCTACGTTTGTTCTGCAAATAGAATCTATATTCCTACGTATGTCTATCAGTAGGCAGTAGGGTATCTAATGCAATCCCGACCAAACATCTACTAATCATGTCACTGAGCTTTCACATCCTCCACGTTCTCCTCTCGGATAGATGGCAACGATGGTACCCCACGCATCTTATGAACGTGTTCTTCCACTCTCTTCGAGAACTCCGCCGGGAAGAGGACCGCGCGGTCCACCGCGACGGGAAGCCCGCGATTTCTGCCACGCAGCATCACGACGCACATAATGAGCTTTGAGAGCGGGCTGAAGGCGCCAGAGAGCCTGAGGGAGTAATTTGCCTACATAATTGTGGCGTGTGTGAACAAGACGTGTAAGGAGAATTCTAAGACTTACCGTTGGTACACCGAAGCTGAGTCCGACATTTGCATAGCCCGATACCGTCTCGAAGACTGGAGTAACTGAGTTAAACGAGATTATCAGACAAACATCGGACCGCACGCACGTAGTGTGAATATGTTGAAATAAGAGTCGTTGTCCGTATTCCTCAAGTTGCCGCGCTAGCGGTGATAGTTACGAGATAGGGCTAGAGCTAACGAGGCCCTTGACACGTACCTCGACGATACATAACAAGAAAAGCGCTAAAGAGAGCCACCACAAATCTACGGTTTGTCTATCAGCTAGAGGAGGAGATCTCGTAGAAGAAAATGAGAAAACCGTATGACAGCTGGTGGCGTACATGGCGGCCTAGGTACCGTCCCCAGATGGCAACGCGAGACTCGTTGTCGGGATAGTCTGCATCGTTTTCGATTACGGTTTCGCTGTCGTTTTCTTTGAAGATGCCCAGCGATCGTTCTTCATACACATTCGTAGCGCGTACGCTGTTCAAAGGAATTCAGATCCCAGTCGCGGTCACGACGAGAACGAACATGGGATACCTCATAGCAATAGGGTACGCGGCAACGTACATCATGACAAGGTACAGGATCCTGGGAGGATGTGAGTGAGAATTCGGGTGTGGACAAGGGAATACAAACTTTAGCGCAGGCGCAATGGAGGGAAGAGGGATCACGGCCCAGCCTGCAAGACGGACTGAAATGGCCTGGACGAGTCCAAGAAGGACACGTAAACCGACGGGTATAGCTTCAAATTCCGGAATGCCGATGTTGAGGATGAGAAAGCACACCCAATCGGTGACACTGCCAGATCCTAATTCAGAGCCATGAGAAACAGTCAGAGAAGGAGGGCATACTTAAGAAAGATGATA
>MU274010.1:0-12081 GCA_022160365.1 Vararia minispora EC-137 | reverse complement strand
GGGTCCAATTGGCAGTTGGAAGGGTAAATGAGCTTGTCCTAATGTCAGGGATTGTCCAAATTGCCCCTTGGAACTGCCATCCATGGTTCAGGTGAATATAGAAAGATGTATTGAAGAGAAAGGAAGGGATGAAGCCAATGGAAACAGGTACAGTGGGGGTAGTACAAGAGGACAAGCTAAAGACTGTGGGAACAGGTCTACAAGCCTATAAGTAAACTAGCCAAACACACACAAATAATAGACATAGTGCAATCCTTGAACTGAGTCAATGGCCATAAGTATGAGTAAGCAATACAGATAATGAACAGGTAAGCCTTGTGTAGGGTGCCATCCCGTAACAAACACCTTGTTCCGGGAGACGTTCAGAGGCCACCTTGTCGAAGACCTTGGTGAAGTTTCAGTACTGCTCGGGGACCATTTTATCGAAGGTTTTGACCTTTTGTTTTGCCAAGGCTGCCTCTGCCAGTTGCTGCGACTTAGTGGAGCCTGCGCAGACGGGAATGGATGGCTCATCTGGGTCTTCCGTGTAATCCTCCGTGTAGAGGATAACATTGCCGTCCTCGACTGTGCAGGTGGCGATATTGGGGACGATTCTCGTGAGTCGGAGGCCTTCCAGTACCCAGGGAACCGAGATCCGAGGGTCCTCAGGTGACGGAGGGCTGTTTCCAGAAGACTCGTGGTTTGTGGTCGTCTTATCTTCAGTTGCCGTAGTGGGGGTGTTGTCGTCGGTAGTCGCGCGGCAAACAGGTGCAATGTCGTCCTCGTCCTCAATTTCTTTGCATGTGGCTGGTGGCAGTTTTTGAGGAGCTGGTCGTTCGGTTTGTAACTGTATGACGGGTGGGTCTGCTAGGAGGCAGTCAGGTGGGCATCGTGTCATGTCCACGCGATCCTGCTGCCAGTCAACCTCCGGATTGTGTTTCCGCAGCCAGTCAGTTCCGAGGATTACGTCTTGGTTGCCTAGGTCGGCGACATACATCTCGACGTCTTCTTCGTGGCAAGAGCTGCCATTGTCCGAGTAGATGTGTAGCCTTTGGATGGTCGATTCACGTACCGGTCCTATTTTATTGTCTGTCCCGTCTACGTTCTTGACGGGGATGGGTCGTGCCAGTGGTTTAGTTGTTAGCCGATGTTTATTGACGAACTTGCCATCAACTAAAATTCCTTCTGCTCTGCTATCTTGCAGAGCGGAGATGTCAATTTGTCGACCAGTTATCTTCCTGATGAATTTCCCTCAGAGCTTGATGGATGGAGTCTGCATATTGCGAGTAGCAGAGACCTTTATTGGCGAAGAGCGCGGCTCATGAGATAATACACTGAGAAAGTCCTTATTCCGAGTTGAGAGTGGGGTCCTACGCGACGACGTTGCGCGAGGACCTTCTAAAAATCCGCCGGGCCTAGCGCCTTGCTAGCCTGGTCTATCGCCCCTCCTCTGAGCGCCTTGATGCATGCTACCAGGGCCTCCATGTCGTCTTCCTTCGTCTCGACCTTGGCCGCTCACACCGTCGGCGAGGGACCTTGCTCACATGTCGGGATGCCTGCGGCGATGCGCTTCGGGCAGTTGCATATGACGTGCCCAATCTTGCAGCAGAAGAAACAGCTGCTGTTGTTGTGCAGGTACTCACGCTCCGGGTCGGTGAGCTTTCCCAGTCGCCCATTCCTGCCGCTCGTGGTTACCGCGTTGACCTTGATCAGCCACTTGTCCTGCGAGGCAGTGCCAGCGCTGTCGCTCGATCGTTTGGCAGAGGGCGTACCTTTGCCCCATACCTGGTGCTCGATGTGCTCGTGTCGCCACACCTCGTCCTTCTGCTGGGCCACCTTCTGGTAGTCCCGAAGCATGTCGATGTGTGATAGCTCGCACGCGTCGACCTTGCTCCACAAACTGGCATTCAGCCCTTTGCAATAGAACCAGAGTGCAGCGTGCTCATTGTAACCGGCCCACTTGGCCGTTACGTTGAATTTCAATGTGTAGTCTGCGGTGGTGTCCTTGCCTTGCTCGAGTTCTTTGAGCTCCGCCTGCGCCTTCGTCTCTTCGTCGACTGGAGAGAGCTGTGAGATGAACACGTCAAGGACGTTCGTGAGCGACCATCGAGGCAGGATGGTTCGACTGAGGTGGTCTTCCATGACCTCCTCGAGGACAGCGGCTGCCCATTTCTTCGACATGTCACCTTCCATGTTTTGGCAGAAGAAATTGATGCGACTCAGCTCGGTCCAGAATGTCTTCTGATTGCACATGAAGTGCATTGTGCAGCACGTGCGGTAGTTCCGTGCGTCGTCGCGGTTGTCCTTGAACAGTTTAGGGACGCTGCCCATTTTGCCGGTGTCGTGGGCAATGTTGGTCTTGGTTTTGTCGGCATTATTACTCTGCCACCCAAACTCGTCTACCACCCAGGTCATGCTCCAGGTGGCTGTAGGTGCCGCGGGCTCTGCTCACGGTCGTTCTTCGGTGCGCTCTACAGGGCGCGTGCTTGCTGGCTGGAAGGCTGGTCCGGCAACAGATGTTGGTGGAGGTGTACCGGCCATGGTGGTTTGGAGGCAGGTCGGCGGTTGAGTCGGTGGTTGGGTTGGGGGTTGCGAACAGTTGGATGCTCAGGATCGAGCACGGGAGATGGCTTGGGCGGCGCGCTCGAGGGTTTCGGCAGCGACAAAGTCATGCCAGTGCAGAAATGAGTCTCCTAGGTGAGGATGGCGTTCCCACCTAAAGACGGGGTAGAGATCACGTGTCCAAAGCCAGTAGACATAGTGCTCGCCGGTGTGAGTCCTTGCAATAAGGTACTGTCCGCTTGGAGCGAGTCGAAAGCCTGTGGGAACGAGATCGGCGAAGAAGTCAGGGAGGTTTTCCTCAGCGACCGAAGTGTATGAGACGTCTGAGTCTGGGGTTCTGGCGCAATGCGCTACTGGAACACGTTCATCGTTGTCGAGGTCGGGGTCTGGTCTAGGTGTTCCGCGAGTGCTAGGAGCGGAAATGATGGGCGATGTGAACGCATAAAATCAATCGATTTGTCGATGCCTTCTTCAGGTCGTCGTGTGCTACAAGGTACAAATAATGGGGCGGGTTATCCTCCTCCTACGATTCCCTCATTCGTTCTCGTCGAGGGCCTGTTGGATGGTGTCAAAGATCCCCCTGTTCGGAGGGTGCAACGAGAAGTCGGTGGTGCGGTGTAGGCGACGCTCTACGAGTGCGCGCTGCGGGCGGATGCAGAAGCTGGTGGTGGTCGATCCGTAGATGTGGAACACGTCGAGGACTTGGAAGATAAGGCACAGTCGTTGAAGCTCCGGGCTGTGGCTCTGCCAGGCTCGCACATAGACGTAGGCGGTTACACGACGGGCACTGTCGCGGTCGAACACGGTGCATACGCGAACGTACACGTTATTGAAGGATGCAGGATCCTGGCAGATGCGTCCGGCTGCGAACGCAGACTGGTCAACGTCCGAGTAGTTGATGAACAGGGTGACGGGAGCGGCCTCGATGTTGAGGAAACCGAGGTTCCAGTCAACGGTGACGTGTGCCACTAAGGGTGGGTGAGCATGTGCAGAGTGGGGTAAGGGGAGCTCGTCCAAATGTCAGGACTTATCGAGTGTATGCCCCCGGGCTGCACGAACTTAGTGAAGGGTGGAGGAAAGACTTGAGGTAGCGAGGAGAGAGGATGAGAGAAGTGGGATTGCGAGTCGCTTGGTAGTACAAGTGAACAAGCTGGGGAATTACAGAGAAACAGGAAGCCCTTATATACTAAGACATGGTCCGTGTGCGAGATGGTTATGTAAGTGAGGGAACAATAGGAACACAACTAAGCATGAGTCGTTGCCGAGGTAATGAGTAACGCCGAGGCAATGACTAATGCTGATTGGTTGTTACTGCTGACTAGAGTCCGGCCCGCTTATAGATATGCACTGACAAGGTGTTTCTATAGGAGGCGCGCACTTGTGGCGAGGCACACGCTTTGTGGAAGTGGCGCACATTTGTCGACGTGTGTGTTTGTCAAGGCGTCCGATGCGTTCTAAGCCAATGTTGGGGTGTATACCGAGGTTAGGGTGTGGCGTCGACAGTGTTGGTGAGGCGTCAAACTGTAACAACACCTTGGTGATCGTGAAAGGACCCCAGCATTTGGCTCCTAGCTTGGCCTTGGGCTGGGTGGTTTGAATGTTCTTCCCTTTGAGGTAAACCTTGTCGTCGATTTCAAGTGGTACATGGGTGGTTCTCGAGTCGCTGTGTTGGTCTTTCATCACATCTGCTGCCATCTGTAGACTGGCCTGAGCTTCCTTGCAGATTTCTTTGAGACATTTGAGGCGGTCGGTTAATGCCGGAAAGTCGGACTTGGTGGCAAACTCTGGGTAGAAGCATGGAGTGAAACCGTACAAAAGTTCGAAGGGCGACTTGCCCGTGGTGGAGTGGACGTGCGAGTTATGGACGAACTGGGTGATGGGTAGCCAATCCACCCAGTCATCCTGCTGATGGTTGCAGAATGCACGCAGGTATTGTTCTAACTCCTGGTTGAACCTTTCCGTCTGGCTGTCGGTTTGTGGATGGTAAGCCGTGCTGAGTGTCGATTTGACTCCAAGTTGCTTTAGCAGCTCCTGAGTGGTGGCGCTGGCAAACTGTGGGCCATGGTCTGAGATCAGTTGCTTCATAAGACCGGTGTGAGGGAAAACGTAGCGTATGAACAGATCGCTCGATCCCAGGCTGTCAACAGTCTTGTTGGTGGGAGCGAGGTAGATCATCTTGTATCTGCGATCCACATAGGTGGTGATCGAGTCATAGCCTTGGCATTCTGGAAGATCCATGATGAAGTCAGTGGTTAGAATCTGGAAGGGTCATTCCGGAACCGGGTTCGGGAGTAGTGGGATCGCCAGCTTGTGCGTGAGGTTCTTGGTGACCTGGCAGACGGTGCAGCCTCTGACGTATTTGCGGATGAAGACGGACATACCGGACCACCAGAAGTCTCTGGAAACGAGTTCCCACGTATGCTGACATCCCGGGTGCCCAGCTCCCAGTGTGTCGTGGCAGAGGCATACAGTGTCGTGTCGTAATTCCAAGTTCGCTGGGACGTAGATGCGCCCTCAATAGAATGTGAAGCCGTCTTCTTGTTTCCAGTCACCAAGAGTGCAGTTCAGCAAGGAGGGTCTGTCCTTGGTGATCATTGCTAAGGCCTGCAGGACTTTGTCATCAATCGTTTTAGAGGTTCGGATGCGTTCTCGGATGTCGTCGATATTTGTTGGCTTCGCCGTCCATATGTGGAAAAGGACTTTCCCTGCATTGTCCAAGTCGATTCTCTCCGAGTGATCTGGTTGTCATGACAGACCGTCTGCACGGTTAGTGTTGCCAGGTTTATGATGGAGTTCGAAGTCGAAACATGACAGGTAGAGAGACCACTGAGCTTGTCAGCGGTTCAGCTTCTGGGCTTGTGTGAAGTATTCCAGATTCTTGTGGTCCGTAAGAATTTGTACCGTATGCTTGGCCCCTTCCAAGTGATGTCACCACGCTTCAAGTGCTCGAATGATTGCAAGGAGTTCCTTGTCGAAGATGTCGTAGTTACCTTCGGCTGGGTTGAAAGACTTGGACAGGTATGCAGCAGGGTGCCACTGACTGTCTTCGTCTTCTTGACTGAGGACAGCACCAGTGGTGAAGTCAGAGGTGTCGCATTCAATCCGGAACAGTTTCTCGTGGTCAGGCATTAATAAGACAGGCAACGAGGTGAATGCATCTTTAAGCTGCAAGAAGGCAGTTTGGCAGTCTTCTGACCAGTCCCAGGGTGTGCCCTTTTTCGTCAGTTTGAACAACAGGTGTGCTATGGTCGAGAAATCCTTGATGAAACGCCTGTAGAAGTTTGTGAATCCAAGGAAGGACTGTACTTCCTTGACTTTGGTTGGGACAGGCCATTTGTTGATACCGCCCAGCTTGACTGGATCCATTGCAATGTTGTCATGTGAGACGACGAGGCCGAGAAACTCCACCTCCGTCTGTTCGAAGAGACACTTCTCCGGTTTGAGGTATAGGTCGTTATCCTGTAGCTGCTGGAGGACTCGTTGCATGACATCGTGGTGTTTTTTCAACGTGTCTGTGAATACGAGAATGTTGTCCATGTAAATGATCACTACACCTTCCGCGATAAGGTCTTTGAACACCTCGTTCATCATGGTCTGGAAGGTTGCCAGGGAATTCGTGAGACCAAAGAACATTACCAGTGGTTCGAATAGGCCACGATTGGTACAGAACGCAGCCTTCCATTTATCGCCTTCCTTGATGCGAATGTTCTCGTAGCCCCACCATACGTCAACCTTAGAGAAGATTGTCACTCCCTTGAGTTTGTCGATGATCTTGTTGACGAGTGGAAGCGGATATGCATTCTTGATGGTATCAGAGTTAAGGTGCCAGTAGTCTTGCACAGGTCGTAGCCGTCCGTCCTTCTTTTTAACGAAGAAGAAAGGACTTACCATCAGTGACTTGGATGGTCAGATGTACCCTTTGGTCAGTTGCTTGTCAAGGAAATGATCTAGTTTGATCTGTTCAGCCGGTGATATACCCCGAAAAATCACGACACAGGGGACAAGTCTGCTTCTGAGACGGCCCCTGACTAGCAGAACTAGGCGCAGAACAGCAACATACCAATCCATTGCACCATATGGTCAGCGAGGCATGCCTTGTGCTCAGTCCTGCCATGTGAGAACCCTTTTACAAAACACAACAAGTCGCATGTGCAGTGGGTGGCGGTCCCGGAAGGCAGATGAAGAGTTCTCTACTGCTGGGCCACCGGAAGAGTATACAGGACACGCGGGCAGAGTTCTGATGTGTAGGGCCTCCAGTGGGATGGTCCCGTCAAGCTGATAGAGTTCTAGGCAGTATATAACAGCAGGAAAGTGGTACAGTGGCGTGGGCAGAGTTCTGACGCGTCTGTAACAGCAGTGGGACAGTCCCAGAGCACGGTTAGAGTTCTAGCACATTTGTAAGAGTAGGAGAGCAGAGTGGAGTGGCAGGGTTAGGGTTTGCAGGCAGTCCCATTAGAGTAGAGGGAGCGTTTCTCTGTAACGACAGATACCACCACCAGTCCCGCATCACAGGAGTTCCTCAGTGCTCGAATACACCCCCACAGTACAAGTTTCAGTTCGCTAGCGTGTCACTAGCTCGTCCTGCTCGGTCCTGTTCAATTTCCGCTAGTCTTGTGTGTTGCCTGACCATTTCTGTTGCTGCGCACAGTGGTACTGAGGGTACACTGCGTCTCGTCTGCTTTCTTTCTCACTCGCTCTCGTCTTCTCCACTGGTCCCACCATTGCCCAACTCAATAACTGGTCGATTTGACCCCCCACGCACTCGCTGAGCACTTCCCATTACCAGAGAGGGTTTTTGTGTGGTATTCCTCGCTTCACTCACCCCTACCCAGGACATTACCGCTTGTCATCTGGAGCCCACTGCGAGGGGGCAATTATATCATCCGCCACACTTCGAGCCCGGCAACCTCTAGGTTGTCCCGCCCAACAAAGCCTTTCGAACTCGCAGCCCTCATCACCTCTCGTAGCGGGCTCGCTATTTTCCTTTTCTTCCGACTTTGTCCGACACTTTCAGGCAGTCCTATTGCAACGGGACCATGACATTCTTTCACCCTAGGTCAGAACCCATGTCCAGGCAGCCGATAATTCAAGGCATGTCCTTCGGTCCACTCAGAACCGGCCCGCAACCACCAGGACCTTGTCCAATGATCAGGCTCAGCAATCACTTCCTGTTTCAGAAACTCTGCAACCCACATCGTGTAGTTGTGTCCAGTCTACACATTTCAGCCTGGATTCTTACTGGCAAGAAACTCCCAAGTCTCACCAGGTTCCCTTTTATGTTCCAGTACCACCACCCATGCCCAAAGTGCGGCATATCTGTCAAGTTTCGTCAACGGGACAGCTGTCCTGTCGTATCTCCACAGCCGCAACATCTGAGACCCAGCGGGACTCTTCACCCCTGCCACCTCTGACTCCAAGTCCAACTCAGGAATGTGAAGGCGAACATCCCGTTTCTTCCGACTCGTCCTCAAGTTCCCCTTCACCTTCTCCAACACCTTCTTCACCTATCCAGCAGCATCCCGTTATCATGACCAATTGCCACCCTCAGCCCATTCCCAACTCATTGAATGCGCCCAAGTTTAACTATCCTGAAGATGCTCCTGACTTCGATTGCTACCTAGAAGCGGTGGAGTTGGTTGCCGAAAATTGTGCAGTGATGTCAGTAGCAGGATGCGTTGCCTTAGTCGTGTGCTACACTAATTGTGCGGCAGGCGACCTCATCCGAGTCCGTCCCATCATTGCCCACGTAACCGAGCTGCAGGCCCAGCAAGCAGCGGCACTGGGACAGCCAGCTCAGCCAGTCCCAACATGGGAGGAGGTCAAGAACAACCTGCTGTCATTGTTCCCATGACTGGACTCGGCCACGACCATCACTGTGCAAGAGCTGAACCTTTGGTGTCAGCAGTTCCATGCACTCCTGGCACCTACCGACTCCGACTTTGCGGCGTTCAATTGGCACTTCAACCGGTACTACGCCATCTTGCAACACTGTGGCCTGATGTCTGAAAAAGAAGCGCGTTGCCGCTACAGCAAAGCCGTGTCCTGCTTGCCGGTCCTGATCAGGGACTGCATCCAGATCCTGTTCCCAGCGGCCGCTACCGACCACCAGTGGACATGGGAAGAGATCAAGATGGCGATACAAGATTTCTATCGCAATCCCAGCCAGTTTGCGTGCTTCGGCCTGGACGTCCCGCTGGCGACTGTCACTCTGCCAGGCTATGGCTTGGCTAGCGCTCCGTTTCTGACCTTTGGATATCAGCAGACACCCAACCCATATGCTGGGTTCCCATCAGTGCCAACGCAAACAACGGTCCCGCTTCAGGATGTTGTGGCGGTGCAGTCCCAGCAGATGTGTCCGCCCCAGTTCTTGTCACTCCTGCCGTCGCAGAACATCCCAGCCGCTTGGCGCCAGCCAGCACTACCACCCATACCAATGCTGCTCCAGATCACCTATGGACAGCAGACCGAGGCAACGACAACCCCAGCACCAACAGGACCACTGAAGGCAGCGACCGTGAGCCAGCTGGCTTGCATTAAAAACGAGGCTGCACCAGAGTCGGACACGGTCCAGCTGTTGGTAAAGGCGGTACGCATACTGTTGGGAGAGCAGACCTGCTATCGGGGCACGTCCAGCCCAGGACTGCGCTATTTGCAGTCATACTTGCAAGAAGGAGGTGGGACAGCAGTGGGACAAGGGTCGCAAGCTTTGCCTCGACCTAGGTGTTACGGTTTGACACCTCACCAACGCTATCGACGCCACACCCTAACCTCGGTATACACCCCAACATCGGCTTGGAATGCATCGGACACCTCGACAAGTGCACACTTCGACAACGTGCGCCACTCCTACAAGTGCGCGCCTCGCCACAAGCGCACACCTTCCATAGAAGCGCCTTGTCAGCGCATATCTATAAGCGGGCCGGACCCTAGTCAGCAGTGAGGACCAATCAACATTAGTCATTGCCTCGGCATTAGTCATTACCTTGGTGACGACTCACACTTAGTCGTATTCCTATTGTTCTCTCGCTTACATAACTATCTCGCGCACGGACCATGTCTTAGTATATAAGGACTCCCCATTTCCCTGTAATTCCCCAGCTCGTCCACTTGTACTACCAAGTGACTCACAACCCACTGCCTTCTCTTGCTCCATCCTCTGCCCGCTTCAACCCACTCCCTTCGTCACTAAGTCCATGCAGCCTGGGGGCATTCGCTCGCTAAGTTCTTACACTAGGTCACCAGGCCCGCCGCCCAGCGGTTGTCACTACTGCAAGGGGCCGCATATGCAAGCCGACTGCCCGGACCGACAGCACGACATGCAGCAAGGGCTTATTTCCATCAGCAAAACCGGTCAGACCATGCTCACCAACGGTGAGGCACCACCGTTGTGGATTCTGCTAGAGGGATCGAGTATGCGGGACCATGTCCGCCACTACCATAGTACGTGTCCCGGTAGGACTCTCCGTGGTCCACCTGCAATAGACCCGATGCAGCATGCTGAAGCCCCATCGGAATCGCTGCCGACAGCGCCGTTGCACTTTCTTTGCACGGGAGACGACGGGATCGCCAGCGACAATGACAACTGGCCCGTCCCGTCCTTCGCTCACTTTCGGGTCAGTGGAAGCTTACCAGGGGAGTCGCAGTCAGTCTCGCAGTCCCAGTGGGTTCGGTTGTCCGAGGTGACGCAGCTCGCCGGTGCTGTATGACATCATGAGGTTCCGGCATCTTCAGAAGATCGTGCACAAGGACATGGTCGAGGCAATGCACTGCTGGTGGAACAAGATCCCATTGGAGTGCGGGTGCCCACACTGCTCGCCAGAGCTGGACTCCGAAGAGGAGCCCTGGCGGGACCTCATACCGGAGCTGGCAACTACATCACCCGGGCTGAGTACGCTCGTGTAATGGCCAAAGAAGGGGTGCAGATGGGAGTTACACCAGAGGTGTACGCCCTCGCCTTCCACAACAAGGCTAACGAAGGGTCTCGCACAACCTTCGATGGAGTGGAGTTACCAGTGGGATGCACCCGTGCAGCCACTCAGGCTGCAGCAGACACAGCACCGGAGCATCCGTACCATGACACAAACGACACCAACTATGGCCTGCCTCGACACCCCAGCTCTGCAGCAGAGGTGGGATCGACTCGTGGAGGAGAAGGTAGTACGATGGCAGAGGGCACGCTGAAGATGGGACCCCCGCGTGGATCGCCGTGTTGCAGCACTGTCCTGCTAGCCAACCCAGAAGCGGTCCTGCTACTCTATGGCCAGGTGTTAGACATGCCGGTTATGATCAAGGTCAGCCAGCTCCTGGCCGTCGCATCAGAGTTGCGGAGCCAGTTCCGGGAAGGTACTACACCACGTAGGGCACTGGTTGCGGACAGCGGGATGGCGTCAGCTGTCGTCGTGCACTACTCGAGCATGGACGACGTGGAGGGTCAGCAGGACTGTGCTAGGGTGCTGTCCTTTATGTTCGCAGCGGGAGGGTGGCCGGGACCAGATAATCAAGTCATGCTGGAGAGGTCCAAGTTAGCGGCAAAGATCCACGAGTGCATCAGTCCTGCTAGGGTGTCCGTTCAGTCTGAGAGCATCAAGGTCGCTCCAGCCATTCAATGACTCCGGGCGGTCCTCGGGATCATCGACAACCACTTTGAGGTCGAGTGCATTTGTGACCTGGGCTCGTCCATCATCTCAGTGAACCACAAGCTTGCCCGCCAGATTCCAATTCGCTGGGACCCGGACCAGTGCTTCATCATGCAAAGCGCCAATGGTCAGGGTAATGGGACCATCAGGATCGGCAAGAACATCTGCCTTCAAATTGGGGGCCTCACTTTTATAGTGCAGGTGCACATCATCGACAACGTGCTATACGATCTCCTGCTGGGACAGCTATTTTACATGCTGGCAAGCGGCTTAACGAGGAGATCACGATCACCTGTCCTAACTCAGGGCAGTGTGTAGCCTTGGGCACGCATGAGGTGTTTGGGAGACTGCCCAGCTATCGGGATGAGAGCGGGCCTGAGGAGAGGGAAGAAGAGGATGCAGTTTTTTGCCAGTAGTGGGGCTGAACACGATGCGCAGTCCCACTACGGGTGAAGAGTGGCTTGTTATGGAAGTGGACTGGACTAGCGAGGCGGTGGGACTGGTTGTTCGGTGGCTTCGGGCGCTGGACATGCACGAAGACCTGGCCGCTGCCTACCTATCGGTGTGCGACTACGATGAGCTCAAGTGGGACCATACACGACTGTCCCTGAGTTTCTCCTTGTCTGTTTTACAATCAGTCTGTAATTCCAGTATCTGTTACGGTATGGCACCCTACACATAGCTTACCTGTTCATTTCCTGTATTGCTTACTCATACTTATGACTATTGACTCGGTTCAAGGATTGCACTATGTCTACTATTTGTGCTTGTTTGGTTAGTTTACTTATAGGCTTGCAGACTCGTTCCCACAGTCTTTAGCTTGTCCTCTTGTATTCCCCCCACTGTACCTGTTCCTTCTGGCTTCATCCCTTCCTTTCTCTTCAATGTAACCTTCTATATTCAC
>MU274009.1:0-12116 GCA_022160365.1 Vararia minispora EC-137 | reverse complement strand
GTCCTTATATACTGGTACATGGTCCATGCGCGAGATAGTTAGGTAAGCGGAGGAACAATAGGACGACGACTAAGCGTGAGTCATCGCCGAGGCGATGAGTAATGCCGAGGCTGTGACTAATGCCGATTGGTCGCCGCTGCTGACTAGGGTCCGGGCCGCTTATAGATATGCGCTGACAAGGCGCTTCTATCGGGGAGTGCGCGCTTATGGTGAGGCGCGCGCTTGTCGAGGTGACGCACGTTCATTGAACTGCGCGTTCTAGCGAGGCGTCCGATATGTTTGAGCCGATGTTGGGGTGCGTGCCGTGGTTAGGGTGTGGCGCCGGTGGGTTGGTGAGGCGTCAAACCGTAACACACCCCGTCTTTCACACCTCGATCCTCACGCCCACCATCGACACCGATGCTTACGGACCAAACTACCTCAAACCTCCCCCTGAACTGATTGATAACGAGGAAGAATGGGAGGTCGAGATCATCAATGGAGGACCGGTCGGACGAGGGTTAAACTACCTCGTTCATTATATCAGCTATTCAGACACCGAGAACCGTTGGACCCCCATGAGCCAGCTCAAGAATGCGAAGGAAGCAATCGCTGAGTACCACGAGCGTCACCCTTCTGCACCCAAACCGCAGAACCTCGCTCAATTTTTATCAGGGAAAAGCAAACCCACGCCCAAACGTGCTCCTGGCGTAAGCACGTCCTAAGAGGGGGGTAATGTTATGGTTTGACGCCTCACCAACACCGTCGACACCACACCCTAACCTCGGTATACACCCCAACATTGGCTTAGAACACATCAGATGCCTCGACAAACGTGCACTTCGACAAATGTGCGCCACTTCCACAAGTGCGTGCCTCGCCACGAGCGCACGCCTCCTATAGAAGCACCTTGTCAGTGCATATCTATAAGCAGGCCGAACTCTAGTCAGCAGTAACAACCAATCAGCATTAGTCATCGCCTCGGCGTTACTCATTACCTTGACAACGACTCATGCTTAGTCGTGTTCCTATTGTTCCCTTGCTTACATAACTGTCTCATGCACGGACCATGTCTTAGTATATAAGGGCTCCCTGTTTCCCTGTAATTCCCCAGCTCGTCCACTTGTACTACCAAGTGACTCACAATCCCACTTCTCTCGTCCTCCCTCCTTGCTACCTCAAGTCTCTCCTCCACCCTTCACTAAGTTCGTGCAGCCTGGGGGCATACGCTCAATAAGTCCTGACAAGGTCGAAAAGCAGAAGGATGACGTGGAGGCCTTGGTAGCATGCATCAAGGCGCTTGAAGGAGGAGCGATGGACCGAGCTAGCAAGGCGCTAGGCTTGGTGGATTTTTAGAAGGTCCTCACGTCACGTCGTTGCGTAGGACCCGGTTCTTGATTCGGAATAAGGACTTTATCGGTGTACTACCTTGTGAGCAATCATCTGTATCAATCAAGGTCTCTGCTACTCGCAATGCACAGACCCCATCCATCAAACTCCGAGAGAAGTTCATCGGCAAGATGATCAGTCGACAAATCGACGTCTCCGCTCTGCAAGACAGTGGAGCAGAAGGAATTCTCATCGACGACAAGTTCGTCAAACAACATTGGCTAATGACTAAACCACTGGCGTGACCCATCCCCGTTAAAAATGTAGACAGGACCAACAACGGAATGGGACCGGTGCGCAAATCGACCACTCAACAACTATGCATATACTCAGACAATGGCAGTTCCTACCATGAGGAGGACGTCGAGATGTACATTGCCGACCTAGGCAACCAGGACATCATCCTCGGGACAGACTGGCTATGGAAGCACAGTCTGGAAGTCGACTGGCAGCAAGATCGCGTAGACATGACACGGTGCCTGCCTGACTGCCTTCTTGCAGACCCGCCCGTCGTGCAACTACAAATGGAACAATCAACCTTTCGGAAACTGCCACTGGCCACATGCAAAGAGGTCAATGACAAGGACGACATCGCAACCATTCGCCATGCAACCCTTGACAACGACACCCCCGACACGGAAACCCATGACCAGACACCCCCAGCCCAACCAACCTCCAGCAATGCCCTGACAACGTCAAAGGACCCTCCGGTCTCGGTTCCCTGGATGCTTGAAGGTCTCCGACTCGCAAGAATCGTTCCAGACATCACCACCTGCATTATCGAAGATGGTGATGTCATCCTCTATATGGAAGACTACACGAAGGACCCAGATGAGACGTTTATTCCCATATGCGCCAGCTCTACCAAGTCACAACAACTGGCAGAGGCGGCCCTAGCTAAACAAAAGGCCAAAACGTTCAACGAGATGGTCCCCGAGCAATACCGCGACTTCACCAAGGTTTTTGACAAGGTTGCCTCCAAACGCCTCCCAGAGCGAGACGTTTGGGACCACACTATCGACCTCAAGGAGAACTTCATGCCCAAGCTGTGCAAACTCTACCTGCTGTCGCCCGCCGAGCAAACTGAACTGGACGTCTTCCTCAATGAGCAGTTATCGAAGGGGTACATTCGACCATCCAAGTCACCCATGGCGAGTCCGTTCTTCTTCGTTTAAAAGAAGGACGGACAACTACGACCTGTACAGGATTACTGACACCTCAACTCTGGCACTATCAAGAACGCGTACCCATTACCGCTCGTTAATGAGATTGTCAACAAGCTAAACGGTGCTCGAATCTTCTCCAAGGTCGATGTCTGCTGGGGGTATGAAAACATCCGCATCAAGGAAGGCGACGAATGGAAGGCCGCCTTCCAGACAAATCGCAGCCTCTTCGAGCCCCTCATAATGTTTTTCAGCCTCATCAACTCCCCGGCAACATTCCAGGCTATGATGAATGAAGTTTTTAAAGATCTTATTACAGAAGGTGTAGTAATCATCTACATGGACGACATCTTGGTATTCACGGACACCTTGGAGAAACACCGCAACATCATGCGGCGGGTCCTGCAATGACTACAGGATAACAACCTGTATCTCAAACCGGAAAAGTGTCTATTTGAGCAAACAGAAGTCGAGTTCCTCGGCCTCGTCATCTCGCATGACAACGTTGCAATGGATCCAGTCAAATTAGGCGGTATCAGCAAATGGCCCACCCTGACTAAGGTTAAGAAAGTACAATCCTTCCTCGGTTTTGCAAATTTCTACTGGCATTTCACCAAGGATTTCTCAACCATCGCACACCCACTGTTCGAATTGACCAAGAAGGATGTACCCTGGGACTGGTTGGTAGACTGTTAGCTCGCCTTCGAACGACTGAAAACTGCGTTCACCTCATCACCTGTCCTACTGATGCCTGACCACGAAAAGCCATTCCGGATCAAATGCAATGCTTCAGACTTCGCCACGGGCGCCGTCCTGAGTCAGGAAGGTGAAGACAAACAGTGGCATCCCATTGTCTACCTCTCCAAGTCCTTCAACCCAGCAGAATGCAACTACAACATTTTTGACAAGGAACTTCTTGCAATTATTTGAGCGCTCAAAGCTTGGTGAAACCACCTGGAAGGGGCTAAACACACAGTACAGATCTTCACGGACCACAAGTACTTGGAGTACTTTATGCAGTCGCAGAAGCTGAACCGACGACAGGCTAGGTGGTCCTTGTACTTGTTGTGTTTCGATTTCGAACTTCATTATAAACCTGGTAGTTTCAATTGTGCAGACGGCCTGTCCCGACGGCCAGATCACTCTGAAGGAGTCGACGGAGACAACGAGGGAAAGGTCCTCTTCCACATCTGCGCTGCCAAGACAATCAACATAGATGATATTTGAGAACGTATTCGAACCTCCCAGACAATCAACGACGAGGTCCTGCAAGCTCTAACAATAATCACTGATGCTGGACCCGCCCCGCTGAGTTGCACTCTTAGTGACTGGAGGCAGGAAGATGACCTCACATTCTATCGTGGGCATGTATATGTACCAGCAGACCTGGAGCTACGACGTGATGTTGTACGCCTGTGCCATGACACACCAGGAGCTGGACACCCAGGATGCCAGCACACGCAGGAGCTTGTCTCTAGAGACTTCTGGTGGCCTGGTATGTCTGTCTTCATTCAAGAATACATTAAGGGCTGCACCATCTGCCAGGTTACCAAGAACCTCACGCACAAACCGACAATTCCGCTACTCCCCAATCCAGTCCCAGAACAACCATTCCAGATTCTCACCACAGACTTCATTATGGACCTACCGGAATGCAAGGGATTTGATTCGATCGCCGCCTATGTCAACTGTGGGTACAAAATGGTCTACCTGGCACCGACAAACAAGACTGTCAACAGTTTGGGGTCCAGCGACTTGTTCATGCGCTACGTGTTCCCTCATACCGGTTTGATGGAACAGCTTATCTCCGACTGAGAACCCCAGTTTGTGAGCACCACCACTCAGGAACTGATGAAGCGCCTTGGCATCAAGTCCTCACTCAGCACCACTTACCATCCACAGACTGACAGACAGATGGAAAGCTTCAATCAAGAGCTTGAACAGTATCTCAGAGCATTCTGCAACCATCGACAAGACAATTGGGTGGACTGGCTGCCCATTGTGCAGTTCGTCCACAACTTGCGCGTTCACTCCACTACTGGCAAGTCTCCTTTCGAAATTCTCTATGGGTTCACCCCGCGTTTCTACCCAGACGTTGCCACCAAGTCGAAGTTCCCCACGCTAACCGAGCAACTTGAACGACTCAAGGAAGTCCGCGAAGAAGCCCAAGCCAGTCTTCGAATGGCCGCGGACATCATGCACGACCAACACAGCGACTTGAAACTGGACTTCACCCCATTTAAGACAGGCGACAAGGTATACCTTGAGGGAAAGAATATTCGAACCACACAACCCAAAGCTAAGCTCGGGGCTAAGCATTGGGGACCATTTACGATCATCGATGTTCTAGGACCGCTCACATACTGGCTCAACATTCCCAAGTCGTGGAGGTGCATCCACCCCGTATTCCACGCCTCAATCCTCACACCCGCTATCAACACCGATGCACATGGACCTAACTACCTTGAACCCCCACCCGAACTCATTGACAATGAGGAGGAATGGGAAATCGAAGTGATCGACGGCGGACCAGTCAGACGAGGATTCAACTACCTTGTTCACTACGTGGGGTATTCAAACACAGAAAATCGCTGGATTCCGATGAGCCAACTCCAGAACGCCAAGGAAGCTATAGCTGAGTACCACAAACGTCACCCCTCTGCACTGAAACCACAGAATCTCATTCAGTTTTTAACAGGGAAAAGCAAACCTTCGCCCAAACCTGCTCCTGGCATAAGCACGTCCTAAAGGGGGGGTAATGTTACAGTTTGATACCTCACCGACACTGTTGGTGCCACATCCTAACCTCGGCACATGCCCCAACATCGGCCCAGAATGTATCGGACACCTCGCCCAATGCGCACTTCAACAAACACACATCACTTCGACAAGTGCGCGCCTCATCAACAAGTGTGCGCCTCCCATAGAAGCACCCTGTCAGCGCATATCTATAAGCGGGCCGGATTCTAGTCAGCAACAATGACCAACCGGCATTAGTTACTACCTTGGCATTACTCATCACCTCGGCAATGACTTGTGCTTAGTTGCACTCCTATTGTTCCCCCGCTTACATAACTGTCTCGTGCACAGATCATGCCTCAGTATAAAAGGACCCCTGTTTCCCTGTAGATTCCTTAGCTCATCCACTTGTACTCCCAAGTGACTCGCAACACACCTCTTCCCTCTGCCTCTCTCCATTGTCCACCTCAACTCCCTTCACCGTCACAAAGTCTGTGCAGCCCAGGGGCTCTTGCTTGCTAAGTCCTGACACACGGCGCAGTCGGCAGATCGCCTGTACCGCTATGTGCAGATGATGGTCCTCCTGATGCCTTTCCTCACGCAATGTGTCACATGTGGTGGATTCCATTGGCTCCCAGCCAGCAAGTGGTGTGAGGTCCTCAACAGGGAGTACTGGTGTTTTCAGTGGCCACATGAGAAGAAGGGCGAGTTCTTGATGGATGGGGACTTCTGGCGCTATGGTTGCAAGGAGATCTTTGGAGAGAATGAGGTGTGCTGGATTGCGAGGGGTGAGTGGAAGCCGAGGATCGGCCAGCTCTTGTGTGGGTGTGAGCCAACACATAAGAAGACCATGTGCGACAGCAAGATCACCAGCCAGCTGGTCCACGATGTGATCTTCAGGCTCAACCAGTGGGCCCTCCTTCACCAGCTGTCTGTGCTCTTGGAGAACACGCTGTGGGAGGCCAGATACTTGGCAGTGGTCGACAGGCCAGTGAGGCACATCATGCTGGATTTCCTCTCGACGGTGCACAAGGCAGGCATGATTGATGATATCAGGAGCATCGTCACAAAGGGCAAAGCTGTCCCTGCTCATGGGTGGCCGAAGTTCTGGTGCGGCTTCGACAAGCACAAGATCAAGGAGCGCCGGAAGCATCTCCACATCATGCAGCAGTTCCTCCTCTTCCGTAACAACCACACGGAGTACTTCAAGGGCTGGGAGGGCTGGACGGACGCAGGCAAGCTTGGACTGCAGCAGTTCAGGTCTTTTAACGAGACCAAGCTCGACAGCGTCACGCAGGAGTACCTCGACCACTTTGCGATCAGCTGCCTGCAGACTTCTTTTACATGTCAGAGACGGCGCTCAGGTCTGTGTACTGCTGGTCTTGCGCGATGCCTGCGCCATCCAAGTTCAGCTGCGATGACTTCGGCGACCTGTCTGACGAGGATGAATGAGTAAGTGGAATCTGTTTATATCTCTTACATGGCTCAATATGTGGCCGTTCAGATGTGCGCGCAGGAAAGGACTTTTTTTGTATTAATTGTATTTCTACTTGCATATCATTGAGCTTTCAAAGCTCCGCTTTTTTGCTGTTATTGTTACGGTTTGACACCTCCCCGACCCTATTGGCGCCACACCATAACCTCGGCATACGCCCTAACATCAGCCCAGAACGCATCGGATGCCTCGCCGAACACACGCCTCAACAGACACGCGTCACTTCGACAAGCGTGCGCTTCGCTATAAGCGTGCACCTCCTATAGAAGCACCTTGTCAGCGTGTATCTATAAGCGGGCTGGACCTTAGTCACAGACGACGACCAACCAACATTAGTCACAGCCTCAGCCTTACTCATCACCTTGGCCATGACTCATGCTTAGTCGCCTCCCTATTGTTCTATTGCTTACATCACTCTCTCGCACACAGACCAGGACACTGTATATAAGGACTACTCGTCTCGTTGTAATTCCCCAGCTCATCCACTTGTATTACCAAGTGACTCGCAATTCCACTACACTCGTCCTCTTCCCCTCGACTGCCTCAAGCCTCTTCCGCCTTTCACTAAGTCCGTGCAGCCCGGGGGCCTCCGCTCGCTAAGTCCTGACATTTGAACGAGCTCCCCTTACCCCGCCCTGCACACGCTCACCTACTCTTAGTGGCACACGTTACCGTCGATTGGGACCTCGGCTTCCTCAACATTGAAGCCGCCCCTGTTACCCCGTTCACCGATTACTCGGACGTAGACCAGTTCGCATTCGCAGCTGGGTGCATCTGCCAAGACCCCACCGCATTCAACAATGTGTACATTCGCGTATGAACAGTCCTCAACCACAACAGCGTGCGACGCATCACAATCTATGCCTATGTCAGAGCCTGGCAGAGTCACAGCCCGGAGCTTCAACAACCGCGTCTCATCTTCGGAGTCCTTGATGTATTCCACGTCTACGACTCTACCACCACCAGCTTCCGTATCCGACCGCAGCGCGCACTTGTAGAACGCTGACTCCGCCGTACAACCAACTTCTCGCTGCGCCCTCCAAGTAGGGGAATCTTTGGCAGCATCCGCGAAGTGCTCGACGAGAATGAACGAGGACACCGAGGGAGGAGAATCTCGAGGCCAACGTTTAGTGTTTTGTAGCGTACAGACGACCTGAAGAAGGCATCACCTAAATTGATTGTTTGAATTCTGCGTGCGTAATCGCCCACCATTTCGCCGCCTAGTACTCACGGAACACCTAGACCTGATCCCAACTTCGACAACGACGAACGAGTCCCTGAAGCACACCGCACAGGAACCCCGGACACCAACGTCTCATACACCTTGGTCGCCGACGAAAACCTCCCAGACTTTTCTGCCGACCTCGTCCCCGTGGGTTTCCAACTTGAGCCTAATGGGCAATACCTTATCGCGCAAACCCACACCGGCGAGTACAACATCTTTTGGTTCTGGACACGTGACCTTCACCCAGTTTTCAGGTGGGCCGACCATCCTCACCTAGGGAATGTGTACCTACATAGGCACGACTTCATCGCAGCCGAAACCCTCGAACATGCCGCACAAGCCTTGTCTTGCGCCCAGTCCCACGTATCCAACCCCTCTCGACCACCGACTAGACCGCCAACCCGCCTTCGATCCATTATGGTTGGCACACCCCCACCCACGTCTGTCGCCGGACCGGCATTTCAGCCGGCCAGCACACGCCCCACGGAGCACATTGAAGAAGAACAACTGCAAACCAGACCCGCGGCACCCACGGCCACCCGAAGCACTGCTCGGGTGGTCGAAGAGCTCGAACGGCAGAGCAATCCCGCCGAAGACAGTGAAACCGAGGCCATCGCCAACACCAGCAAGATGGGTGGCACCCCCAAGCCGTTCAAGGATGACCACGACGACACACGCAACTATCACACGCATTGCATGATGCACTTCATGTGCAACCCTAAAATGTTCAAGACGGACCTGAGCCGCATCAACTACTTCTGCCAGAACATGGATGGTGATATGTCCAAGAAGTGGGCCGCGTCGGTTCTCAAGGAGGTTATGGAGGACCACCTCAGCCGGACCTTCCTGCCACAGTGGTCGCTCACGCGTGTCTTCGAGACGTTCATCGCGCAGTTCTCTCCCGTTGACGAGGAGACCAAGGCCCAAGCAGAGCTCGAAGAAATCGAGCAGGGTAAGGATACCACAGCTGATTATACACTGCAGTTCAACGTAACGGCCAAACGGGCCGGCTACAATGAGCATGCGGCGCTCAGGTTCTACCGCAAGGGCCTGAACGCCAACCTACACAGCAAGTGTCAGGACTTAGCGAGCGATGGCCCCCGGGCTGCACGGACTTAGTGGTGACGAAGAAAGGTTGAGGCAAACGGCGAGAGGGAGGGGGAAGAGTGATGGATTGCAAGTCACTTGGGTGTACAAGTGGACGAGCTGAGGAAATTACATGGAGGCGGGCAGTCCTTATATACTCGAGCCATGGTCCGTGCGAGAGACGATAGCGTAAGCGAAGGAACAATGGTGGAACGACTAAGCGTGGTCATAGCCAAGGTAGTGACTAAGGCCGAGGTGATGACCAATGCCGATTAGTGATCGCTGTTGACTAAGGTCCGGGCTGCTTATAGATACGCGCTGACTAGGCGCTTCTGTAGGAGGCGTGCGCTTGTTGTGGGGTGCGCGCTTGTTGCGATAATGTGCGTCTAGTTGAGGCGCGTGCTTGATGAGGTGTCCGATGTGTCGTAACCGATGTTGGGCGTGTTTCCGTCGTTATAGTGAGGTGCCATGGGGTGCGGGTGAGGTGTCAAGCCGTAACAGCAAGGTCGACGCGAGCGAGCCCTCGCACATTGCCACCCTGGGAGAATACCAGGAGGTGGCAAAGCAGAAAGACGAGATGTGGCGGCGTGAGCACGTCGAGCACCAGGTGTGGGGCAAAGGTGCGCCCTCCACCAAACGCTCGAACGACGGCACTGGCACCGCCTCACAGGAGAAGCGGCCGGTCAAGATCGCGGTGATCACAAGCGGCAGGAGCAGGCATCTGGGAAAGCTCACCGAACCGGAACGCGAGTACCTGCGCAACAATGGCGGCTGTTTCTTCTGCCATAAGATCGGGCATGTCATACGCAACTGCCCCGAGCGCACCGCGGCAGGAATCCCAGTGCACGAACCAGGCCCCTCGCCGACGGTGCAGGTGGCCAAGGTCGAAAAGGACGCCATCAATGACATAGAGGCCCTGGTAGCGCGCATCAAGGTGCTCAGAGGAGGGGCGATGGACCAAGCTAGCAAGGTGCTAGGCTCAGCAGATTTTTAGATGGTCCTCGCATCACGTCATCACGTAGGACCCCAGTCTCGGCTCGAAATAAAAGATTCATCTGTGTACTATCTCGTATGCAGCCCTCCATATCAATAAAAGTCTCCGCTACTCGCAACACGCAGACCCCATCCATCAAGCTCCAAGGGAAATTCATTGGAAAAATCACCGGCCGACAAATCGACATCTCTGCTCTGCAAGATAGCGGAGCAGAAGGAATCTTAATCGATGACAAGTTCGTCAAAACTCATCGGTTGACAACGAAACCACTGGCGTGACCCATCCCCGTCAAGAACGTAGACAGAATGGATAACGGAATGGGACCGGTACGTGAATCGACCATCCAACAATTACGTATATACTCGGACAACGGAAGCTCCTACCACAAAGAAGACGTTGAACTCTATGTCGCTGACCTGGGTGACCAAGACGTCATCCTTGGGACAGACTGGTTATGAAAGCACAACCCGGAAATTGACTGGCAACAGGATCGCGTGGACATGACTCGATGCCCACCTGACTGTCTTCTAACGGACCCACCAGTTGTACAACTACAGACAGAACGATCGACTCCTCGGAAACCGCCACCTGTCACATGCGAAGAAATCGAGGACAAGGACGACATCGCACCCATCCGCCACATGACCATCGACGATGAAGCTTCCGTCCCAGCGACAAGGGACACCACACCCATGACACAAGCAACCCCCGACGACACTCTGGTACCCCCTAGGGACCCCTCGATCTTGGTCTCCTGGGTGCTAGAAGGTTTACGACTCGCCAGGATCATCCCAGACATCGCCAACTGCACCATTGAAGATGGCGACATAATCCTGTATACGGAATACTACATGGAAGATCCAGATGAGCCGTTCATTTCCGTTCGTGCAGGCTCCACTAAGTCGCAACAACTGGCAGAGGCCACCTTGGCTAAGCAGAAGGTCAAAACGTTCGATGAAATGGTCCCCGAGCAGTATCGCAATTTCACCAAGGTTTTCGACAAGGCCGCCTCGAACGCCTCCCAGAACAGGGCGTTTGGGACCATGCTATCGACCTCAAAGAAGACTTCATGCCCAAGCCGTGCAAGCTCTATCCACTGTCACCCTCGGAACAGACCGAATTGGACGCCTTCCTCCATGAACAACTGTCTAAGGGGTATATCCGACCATCTAAGTCACCCATGGCGAGTCCATTCTTCTTCATTAAAAAGAAGGACGGACGACTATGACCCGTACAGGATTATTGGCACCTAAACTCCGGCACCGTCAAAAACGCATACCTGCTCCCGCTTGTCAACGAAATTGTCGATAAGCTCAAGGGCGCTCAGATCTTTTCCAAGGTCGATGTCCGCTGGGGCTATGAGAATATCTGCATCAAGGAGGGCGACGAGTGGAAGGCCGCATTCAGGACGAACCACGGCTTATTTGAACCATTGGTAATGTTCTTCGGCCTAACAGACTCCCCAGCGACCTTCCAGGCAATGATGAACGAAGTCTTCAAGGACCTCATAGCCGAAGGTGTAGTCATCATCTACATGGATGACGTACTGGTATTCACGGACACCGTTGAGCAACACCGGGAAGTAATGCGGCTAGTCCTGCAACGGCTTCAAGACAATGACCTCTACCTTAAACCGGAGAAATGTCTTTTTGAGCAGACGGAGGTCGAGTTCCTTGGCCTCGTCGTCTCACACGATAACTTTGCCATGGACCCAGTCAAGCTCGGTGGTATCAACAAGTGGCCCGTCCCAACCAAGGTTAAGGAAGTACAGTCCTTCCTCGGGTTTGCAAACTTCTACCGGCACTTCATCCAGGACTTTTCGACTATAGCGCACCCGTTATTTGAACTGACCAAGAAGGATGCCCCTTGGATCTGGTCGGAGGACTGTCAATCTGCCTTCGAGCAGCTTCAGGCTGCGTTCACCTCATCGCCTGTTCTGTGTTACGGCTTGACGCCTCACCCGCACACTACGGCGCCTCACCATAACGACGGAAACACGCCAACATCGGTTACGACGTATCGGACGCCTCAACAAGCGCGCGCCTC
>MU274008.1:0-12291 GCA_022160365.1 Vararia minispora EC-137 | reverse complement strand
CTTGGGCACAGGGTTACCCAGAAGAGCCTGAATGTTGTTAGAAAAATAAAGTGAATGAGATATCATAACGCACACGCAGATTATACTGCTTGAGAACCTTGAGAAGGTCCTGAGGCAAATCAGGTTTGTCACCGTCGGAGTTCTCTTCGCTGTCTGCCTTCAAGGGAATTCTCTCGTTGTTGCTACTCTCGTCGTTCATGCTATATATGTTAGAACATACTGTTTATGAATGATACGAAATAAACGCACAGAGAGGGCATCATTTCCTTGTTCTTGAATACACGCTTTGCATCGCTGTTGGTCATGAATATTAGTATGCTAATGGTGTCAAATAAAGAGGGGACACACTGGCGTTTGTGTCAGGACTTAGCGAGCGGAGGCCCCCGGGCTGCACGAACTTAGTGAGGGGCAGAAAGGTTGGGACGACGAAGAGGGGAGAGAGGGAGAGCGCTGGTATTGCGAGTCACTTGGTAGCACAAGTGGACGAGCTGGGGAATTATAGGGAAACAGTGAGTCCTTATATACCGAGGCATGGTCTGTGCACGAGACAGTTAGGTAAGCGGGGGAATAATAGGAATACGACTAAGCGTGAGTCATTGCCGAGGTGATGAGTAACGCCGAGGCGATGACTAATGCCGGTTGGTCGTTACTGCTGACTAGGGTCCAGCCCACTTATAGATATGCACTGACAAGGCACTTCCATAGGAGGTGCGCGCTTGTGGCGAGGCATGCGCTTGTGGAAGTGGCGCACGTTTGTCGAAGTGCGCATTTGTCGAGGCGTCCGATGCGTTTCAAGCCGATATTGGGGCGTGTACTGAGGTTAGGGTGTGGCGTCGACAGTGTTGGTGAGGCGTCAACCCGTAACATTACCCCCCTCTTAGGACGTGCTTACGCCGGGAGCACGTTTGGGCGTGGGTTTGCTTTTCCCTGATAAGAACTGAGCGAGGTTCTGCAGTTTGGGTGCAGAAGGGTGATGCTCGTGGTACTCAGCGATTGCTTCCTTTGCGTTCTTGAGCTGGCTCATGGGAGTCCAACGATTCTCGGTGTCCGAATAGCCGATGTAATGGACGAGGTAATTGAATCCTCGTCCGACCGGCCCTCCGTCGATGATCTCGACCTCCCATTCTTCCTCGTTATCGACCAGTTCAGGGGGGTTCGAGGTAGTTCGGTCCGTGAGCGTCGGTGTCGATGGCAGGCGTGAGGACTGAGGCGTGGAAGACGGGATATATACGTCTCCACGTCTTGGGGATGTTGAGCCTGTATGTGAGTGGTCCTAGAACATCGACTACCGTGAACGGCCCCCATCGTTTGGCCCCAAGCTTGGCCTTGGGTTGTGTGGACTGGATGTTTTTGCCGTCGAGGTACACCTTGTCACCGGTTTTGAACGGAACGAACGTCATCTTTGAGTCGCCGTGTTGGTCGCGCATGATGTCCGCGGCCATGCGTAGGCTCGCCTGGGCTTCTTCTCGAACTTCCTTGAGCCGTTTTAGGCGTTCAGTTAGGGCGGGGAACTCGGACTTGGTAGCGACATCTGGGTAGAGGCGAGGGGTGAAGCTGTAAAGGAGTTCGAAAGGCGAATTGCCGGTGGCCAAGTGGACGTGCAAGTTGTGGACAAACTGCGCAATGGGCAGCCAGTCTACACAGTCGTCTTGCCGATGGTTACAGAACGCCCTAAGGTATTGTTCGAGCTCTTGGTTGAATCGCTCCGTCTGTCTGTCCATTTGCAGGTGGTAGGCCATGCTGAGTGTGGACTTAATGCCGAGGTGCTTCATTAACTCTTGCGTGGTGGCGCTCGCAAACTGGGGTCCTCGATCAGAGATGAGCTGTTCCATTAAGCTGGTGTGAGGGAACACGTAGCGCATGAACAGATCACTAGATCCCAGACTATCGACGGTTTTGTTCGTCGGCGCTAGGTAGACCATCTTGTACCCACGGTCAACGTACATGGCTATCGAGTCGAACCCCTTGCATTCCGGTAGATCCGTGATAAAATCCGTGGTAAGTATCTGGAAGGGTCTCTCCGGGATGGGGTTCGAAAGCAGCGGGATTGCTGGTTTGTGTGTGAGATTCTTAGTCACCTGGCAGATGGCGCAGCCCTTGACGTACTCGCGGACGAAGACGGACATACCGGGCCACCAGAAGTCCCTAGATACGAGTTTCTGTGTGCATTGGCGTCCTGGGTGCCCGGCTCCTGGGGTGTCGTGGCAAAGGCATACGATATTGTGCCGCAGTTCCGAGTCCGCCGGGACGTAGATGCGCTCCCGGTAGAATGTGAAGCCGTCGCTTTGCCTCCAATCACCGAGAGTGCGTTTCAGTGAGGAAGGCCCGTCTTCAGTGATCGTCATCAAGGCTTGCAGGACTTCGTCATCGATCGTCTTAGAGGTCCGGATACGCTCCCGAATGTTGTCGATATTTGTCGGTTTGGCTGCTCGCACGTGGAAGAGAACTGTCCCTTCGTTGTCTGAGTCGATCCCTCTAGAGTGATCCGGTCGTCGCGACAGGTCATCTGCTCGATTAGTGTTGCCGGGTTTGTGATGCAGCTTGAAGTCGAAGCGGGATAGATAAAGGGATCACCTGGCCTGTCGACGATTCAGCTTTTGCGCCTGCGTGAAGTACTCGAGGTTCTTGTGGTCCGTGAGAATCTGTACTGTATGTTTGGCCCCTTCCAGGTGGTGTCGCCATGCCTCGAGTGCCCTGATGATCGCGAGGAGTTCCTTGTCGAAGATGTCATAGTTGCATTCAGCCAGATTGAAGGACTTGGATATGTACGCGACCGGGTGCCACTGGTCGTCTTTGCCTCGCTGGCTCAGGACGGCACCGGTTGCAAAATCCGAGGCGTCGCATTCTACACGGAATGGCTTGCTATGATCAGGCATGAGTAGGACAGGCGACGAGGTGAATGCAGCTTTGAGCCGCTCGAAGGCGAGCTGGCAGTCCTCCGACCAGAGCCAAGAGACGTCCTTCTTGGTTAACTCAAATAACGGGTGAGCGATGGTCGAGAAGTCCTGGATGAAGTGCCGATAGAAGTTTGCGAACCCAAGGAAGGACTGTACTTCCTTGACCTTGGTGGGAACGGGCCATTCTTCGATACCGCCTAGTTTAACTGGATCCATCGCGACGTTGTCATGTGAGACGACGAGACCCAAGAATTCAACCTCCGTTTGTTTGAAGAGACATTTCTCCGGTTTCAGGTACAAGTCGTTGTCCTGTAGCCGTTGAAGGACTCGCCGCATGACGTCACGATGCCTCTCGAGGGTGTCCGTGAATACTAGTATGTTGTCCATATATATGATCACGACACCTTCGGCAATGAGATCCTTGAACACTTTGTTCATCATCGCTTGGAAGGTCGCCGGGGAGTTAGTGAGGCCGAAGAACATTACCAAGGGTTCAAAGAGTCCGCGGTTGGTCCAGAAGGCGGCTTTCCATTCGTCGCCTTCTTTGATATGGATATTCTCATACCCCCAACGGACATCAACCTTGGAGAAGATCCAGGCGCCTTTGAGTTTATCAACGATTTTGTTAACGAGCGGGAGTGGGTACGCATTCTTGATCGTGTCAGAGTTGAGATGCCGATAGTCCTGCACAGGTTGCAGTCGTCCGTCCTTCTTTTTGACAAAGAAGAGCGGACTCGCCATGGGCGACTTGGATGGTCGGATATACCCTTTAGACAATTGCTCGTTAAGGAAGGCGTCCAGCTCGGTTTGTTCGGAAGGTGACAACGGGTAGAGCTTGCATGGCTTGGGTATGAAGTCTTTCTTAAGGTCGATGGCGTGATCCCAGACGCCTCGCTCTGGGAGGCGTTCTGAGGCTACCTTGTCGAAGACCCGGATGAAGTCGCGGTATTGCTCGGAAACCATTTCGTCGAACGTCTTGGCCTTCTGCTTAGCCAAGGCCACCTCTGCCAGTTGCTGCGACTTAGTGGAGCCCGCACGAATAGGGATGAATGGCTCATCTGGGTCCTCCGTATAGTCCTCTATGTAAAGGATCATGTCGCCATCCTCGACGGTGCAGGTGGCGATGTCCGGAATGATCCTGGTGAGACGTAAGCCCTCCAACACCCAAGGAACTGAGATTGGTGAGTCCTTTGGTATTGATAGGGCGTTGTTGGGGGTTGGCTGGGTTGGAGGCGTCCGATACTGGGTTTCCATGTCAAGGATGTCGTCGTCGAGGGTTGTATGGCGTATGGGTATAATGTCGTTCTCGTCGTCGACTTCCTCGCATGTGACTGGGGGTGGTTTCTGAGGGGTCAGATGCTCCGTTTGTAGCTGTACAACAGGCGGGTCTGCGAGGAAGCAGTCGGGTGGGCACCGCGTCATATCAATGTGGTCCTGCTGCCAGTCGACTTCTGGGTTGTGTTTCTTCAACCAGTCGGTCCCGAGGATTACATCTTGGTCGCCTAGGTCGGCGACGTACATTTCAACGTCTTTCTCGTGATAGGAGCTACCGTTGTCCAAGTATATACGTAACCGTTGGATGGTCGATTCACGCACCGGCCCCATTTCGTTATCTGTTCCGTCAACGTTTTTGATGGGAATGGGTCGTGCCAGTGGTTTCGTCGTTAGCCGATGTTTGTTGACGAACTTGCCGTCAACTAAGATTCCTTCTGCTCTGCTATCTTGCAGAGCGGAGACGTCGATTTGTCAACCAGTTATTTTGCCGATGAACTTCCCTCGGAGCTTGATGGATGGGGTCTGCATATTGCGAGTAGCAGAGACCTTGATTGACAAAGAGCGCGGCTCACGAGATAATACACCGAGAAACTGTTTATTCCGAGTCGAAGGCGGGGTCCTATGCGACGATATGGCGCGAGGACCGTCTAAAAATCCGCTGAGCCTAGCGCTTTGCTAGCTCGGTCTATTGCCCCTCCTCCGAGCGCCTTGATGCACGCTATCAGGGCCTCTACGTCGTCGACGGCGTCCTTCTCGACCTTGGCCGCCCACATCGTTGGCGAGGGGCCTTGCTCGCGCATCGGGATATCAGCAGCGATGCGCTCGGGGCAGTCGCATATGACGTGCCCGATCTTGCGGCAGAAGAAGCAGTTGCCATTGTTACGCAGGTACTCGCGCTCCAGGTCGGTAAGCTTCCCCGGGCGCCCGTTCCTGCCGCTTGTGGTCACCGTGTTGACCTTGATTGGTCATTTGTCCTGCGAGGCGGTGCCAGTGCCATCGCTCGATCGTTTGGTGGAGGGCGTACCTGTTACGGTTTGACACCTCACCGACCCTATCGACACCACACCATAACCTTGGCACACGCCCTAACATTGGCTTAGCACGCATCGAACGCCTTGCCAAACGCGCGCCTCCCATAGAAGCGCCGTGTCAGCGCATATCTATAAGCGGCCCAGACTCCAGTCAGCAACAACGACTAACAGGCATCAGTCACAGCCTCAGCCTTATTCATCGCCTCAGCAATGACTCATGCTTAGTCGCCATCTTATTGTTCCTCCGCTTACGTAACTATCTCGTGCACGGACCATGTATCAGTATATAAGGACTCCCTGTCTCCCTGTATTTCCTCAGCTCGTCCACTCGTCCCACCAAGTGACTCGCAATCCACTACTCCCTCTCTCCCCTCTCTCTCTCTTCGTCCGCCTCAACCCTCACCATCACTAAGTCTGTGCAGCCCGGGGGCTCTTGCTCGCTAAGTCCTGACAGTACCTTTTCCCCACACCTGGTGTTCAACGTGCTCGCGCCGCCACATCTCATCCTTCTGCTTCACCACCTCCTGGTAGTCTCCCAGGGTGGCGATGCGCGAGGGCTCGCTCGCGTCGACCTTGCTGTGCAAGTTGGCGTTCAGCCCCTGTTGTTCCCTTCGTGCAGCCCAGGGGCTCCTGCTCGCTAAGTCCTGACATTTGGACGAGCTCCCCTTACCCCGCTCTGCACACGCTCACCCTTGCTTAGTGGCCCGCATCACCATCGACTGGGACCTTGGCTTCCTAAATATCGAAGCCGCGCCTATCAATCCGTTCGTCGACTTTTCCGACATCGACCAGTTCGCCTTCGCTGCGGGATGCATCCGTCAAGAACCCGCCTCCTTCAATAACTCGTACATTCGCGTATGAACCATCTTCAACCGCAACAGCACGCGACGCGTCACCACCTACGCGTACGTCCGAGCCCGGCAAAGCAGCAGCCTGGAGCTACAGCGCCCGCGTCTCATCTTTGGGGTCCTTGACGTGTTCCACGTCTACGACTCGACCACCACAAGTTTCCGCATCCGCCCGTGGCGCACACTCGTAGAACGCCGCCTACACCGAACCACCAACTTTTCACCGCGCCCTCCGAGCAGGGGAATCTTTGGCAGCATCCGCGAAGCGCTCGACAAAAACGAACGAGGACGCCGAGGGAGGAGAATCTCGAGGTCGACGATTAGTATTTCATAGTGTACAGATGACCTGAAGAAGGCGTCGCCCAATTGATTGTTTTGAACCCTGCGTGCGTAATCGCCCACCATTTCGGCGCCCAGTACTCGCGGGACACCTAGACCCGACCCCGACCTCGACAACAATGAACGTGTTCCTGAGGCACACCGTGCAGGAACTCCAGACTCCGACCTCTCGCATACCTCGCTTGACGAAGAAAACTTTCCCGTATTCTCTGCGGATCTCGTTCCTGCAGGATTCTGACTTGCGCCCAGTGGACAATATCTTACTGTGCGCACCCACACCGGCGAGTACGACGTCCTCTGGTTTTGGACACATGATCTTCGCCCAGTTTTTAGGTGGCTCGAACACCCGCACCTAGGCGACACGTACCTATATAGGCACGACTTCATCACAGCTGAGACCCTCGAACGCGCCGCACAAGCCCTGTCCCGTGCCCAATCCCACACGTCCAACCCTTCCCGACCATCAACAAGACCACCGACCCGCCTCCAATCCGTCATGGTCGGCACACCCCCACCCACATCCGTTGCCGGACTGGCATTTTGGCCGGTCAGCACGCGCCCCACGGAGTGCATCGAAGAAGAACAGCTGCAGACTAGACCCGCAGCACCCGCAGCCACCCGCAGCACCGCTCAGGTGGTTGAAGAACTCGAAAGGCAGAGTAACCCTGCTGAAGATGGCGAAACCGAGACCATCACCGACTTCGGTAAGATGGGCGGCACACCTAAGCCATTCAAAGATGATCGCGACGATGCACGCAACTACCGGACGTGCTGCATGATGCACTTTATGTGCAACCCAAAGACCTTCAAGACAGACCTCAGTCGCATCAACTACTTCTGTCAAAACATGGACGGCGACATGTCCAAGAAGTGGGCCGCCTCCGTTCTCGAGGAGGTTATGGAGGACCACCTCAGCAGGATCTTCCTGCCGCAGTGGTCGCTCACACGCGTCTTCGAAGTGTTCATTGCGCAGTTCTCTCCGGTCAACGAAGAGACCAAGGCCCAGGCGGAGCTCGAAGAGATTGAGCAGGGTAAGGATACCGCAGCCGACTATACACTGCAGTTCAACGTAACGGCCAAACGGGCCGGTTACAATGAGCGCGCGGCGCTCCGTTTCTACCGCAAGGGGCTGAATGCCAACTTGCGCAGCAAAGTCGACACGAGCGAACCCTCGCGTGTTGCCACCCTGGGAGACTACCAGGAGGTGATGAAGCAGAAGGATGAGATGTGGCGACGCGAGCGCATCGAGCACCAGGTGTGGGGCAAAGGTACGCCCTCCACCAAACGTTCGAGCAGCGACATTGGCACCACCTCGCAGGAAAAGCGGCCGGTTAAGGTTGCAACAGTCACCAGTGGCAGGAACGGACGCCCGGGAAAGCTCACCGAGCCGGAGCACGAGTACCTGCACAACAATGGCGGCTGCTTTTTCTGCCGCAAGATTGGGCACGTCATACGCGACTGCCCAGAGCATGTCGCGGCAGGCATCCCAACACGCGAACCAGGTCCCTCGCCGACGGTGCGAGCGGCCAAGGTCGAAAAGGACGTCGATGAGGTAGAGGCCCTGGTAGCGTGCATCAAGGCGCTTGGAGGAGGGGCGATGGACCAGGCTAGCAAGGCGCTAGGCCCGGCGGATTTTTAGACGGTCCTTGCGCAACGTCGTCGTGTAGGACCCCGTTTCCGGCTCAGCATAAGGACTTTATCGGTGTACTATCTCGTGAGCAGTCAATTGCATCAATCAAGGTCTCCGCTACTCGCAATGCGCAGACCCCATCCATCAAGCTCCGAGGAAAGTTCATCGGTAAAATGACTGGCCGACAAATCGACGTCTCTGCTCTGCAAGACAGTGGAGCAGAAGGAATTCTCATCGACGACAAGTTCGTCAAGACACATCAGCTAACGACTAGACCATTGGCACGACCCATTCCCGTCAAAAACATAGACGGGACAGATAACGGAATGGGACCGGTGTGTCGATCGACCATTCAACGACTGCGTGTATACTCGGACAACGGCAGCTCTTACCATGAAGAAGACGTCAAGATGTATGTCGCCAACCTGGGCAACCAGGATGTCATTCTCGGGACCGACTGGCTGTGGAAACACAACCTGGAAATCGACTGGCAACAGGACCACGTCGACATGACACGATGTCCACCGGACTGCCTTCTCGCAGATCCACCTGTCGTACGACTACAAACGGAACACTCAAACCCCCGGAAGCCGCCGCCAGTCACATGCGAAGAAGTAGACGACGAGGACGACGTTCCGTCCGTTCGCCATACGATATTCGACAGCGACACCTTCGACACGGAAACCCAGCATCGGACGCCTCCAGCCCGGCCAACCCCCGACGACGCCCCGTCAACATCAAGGGACCCACCAATCTCGGTTCCCTGGGTGCTAGAGGGCTTACAGCTCGCCAGGATCATTCTGGATATCGCCACCTGCACCGTCAAGGATGGCGACGTGATCCTGTATACGGAAGACTATACGGAAGACCCAGATGAGTTATCCATCCCTGTACGTGCCGGCTCCACCAAGTCACAACAATTGGCAGAGGCCGCCCTAGCTAAGCAGAAGGTTAAGACATTCGACGAAATGGTTCCCGAACAATACTGCGACTTCACCAAGGTCTTCGATAAGGTTGCCTCTGAACGTCTTCCAGAACGAGGCATCTGGGATCACGCCATCGACCTTAAGGACAACTTTATGCCCAAACCCTGCAAATTGTGCCCGCTGTCGCCCACTGAACAGACCGAACTGGACAACTTCCTCAATGAACAGCTGTCTAAGGGCTACATCCGGCCGTCCAAGTCACCAATGGCGAGTCCTTTCTTCTTTGTCAAAAAGAAGGACGGATGACTACGATCCGTCCAGGACTATCGACAACTCAACTCCGGCACGATCAAGAACGCTTACCCTTTACTGCTCGTCAACGAAATCGTCGATAAACTCAAAGGCGCTCGGATCTTCTCCAAGGTCGACATCCGATGGGGGTACGAGAACATTCGCATCAAGGAAGGCGACGAATGGAAAGCTGCCTTCCGAACGAACCGCAGGTTGTTCGAACCCCTGGTAATGTTCTTCAGTCTCACGAACTCCCCAGCCACCTTCCAAGCAATGATGAACGAGGTCTTTAAAGACCTTATTGCCGAAGGTGTAGTAATCATATACATGGACGACATCCTCGTATTCACGGACACCCTCGAGCGACATCGCGACGTTATGCGACAAGTCCTCCAACAACTGCAGGACAACGACCTGTACTTGAAGCCGGAGAAATGCCTTTTCGAACAAACAGAAGTCGAATTCCTAGGCCTTGTCGTCTCACACGATAACGTCGCGATGGATCCAGTCAAACTCGGTGGTATTGAAGAATGGCCCGTTCCCACCAAGGTTAAGGAGGTATAATCCTTCCTCGGTTTCGCGAATTTCTATCGGCGCTTCATCAAAGACTTCTCAACCGTAGTGCACCCGCTATTTGAGTTGACTAAAAAGGATGTTCCCTGAAACTGGTCGGAGGACTGCCAGCTCGCCTTCGAGCGACTCAAAGCTGCGTTTACCTCATCACCAGTCCTTCTCATACCTGACCACAAGAAACCGTTTTGGATCGAATGCGATGCCTCCGACTTCGCCACTGGTGCTGTCCTCAGTCAGGAAGGTGAAGACGGTCAATGGCACCCTGTCGCATATCTGTCCAAGTCCTTCAATCCAGCCGAACGCAACTATGACATTTTCGATAAGGAACTCCTCGCGATCATCCAAGCGCTCGAGGCGTGGCGACATCACTTGGAAGGAGCCAAGCATACGGTGCAAATTCTGACAGACCACAAGAACTTGGAATATTTTACGCTGGCCCAGAAGCTGAACTGTCGGCAAGCCCGATGGTCTCTCTATCTGTCACGCTTTGACTTCGAACTCCGTCACAAACCTGGCAACACTAACTGTGCAGATGGTCTATCACGACGGCCAGATCACTCGAAGGGAATTGATCAGGACAATGCAGAAAAGATCCTTTTTCATGTACGAACCACGAAGCTAACCAGCATTGATGACGTCTGGGAACGTATTCGGACCACTAAAACGATCGATGACGAGGTCCTACAAGCCTTGGCAATGATCACTGAAGATGGACCCTCTTCGTTAAACCGCACCCTCGGCGACTGAAAGCAAAGGGAGGGCTTTACGTTCTATCGAGGACGTATCTACGTCCCGGCGGACATGGAGTTACAGCGTGACATCGTCCGCCTCTGCCACGACACACCGGGAGCTGGACACCCAGGACGTCAGCGCACGCAGGAACTCATTTCCAGGGATTTCTGGTGGCCCGGTATGTCTGTCTTCGTCCAAGACTACGTCAGAGGCTGCGCCACATGCCAGGTAACCAAGAACATTACACATAAACCGGCAATTCCCCTGCTTTTGAACCTGATTCCGGAATGCCCCTTCCAGATCCTTACTACAGACTTTATCACGGACCTACCGGAATGCAAGGGATTCGACGCTATCGCCGCCTATGTCGATCGCGGATACAAGATGGTCTACCTAGCGCCGACGAACAAAACGGTCGACAGCCTAGGATCTAGTGACCTCTTTATGCGCTATGTCTTCCCCCACGCCGGTTTAATGGAACAGCTCATCTCCGATCGAGGACCGCAGTTTGCAAGCGCCACCACCCAGGAACTGATGAAGCGACTCGGCATCAAGTCCACACTCAGCACTGCCTATCATCCACAAACTGACGGACAAACGGAACGCTTCAATCAAGAACTCGAACAATATCTCAGGGCATTCTGCAATTATCGGCAGGACGACTGGGTGGACTGGCTGCCCATCGTGCAGTTCGTTCACAACTCACGCGTACATTCAGCCACCGGCAAGTCACCCTTCGAGCTCCTCTACGGCTTTACCCCTCGCTTCTACCCAGACATCGCCACCAAGTCTGACTTCCCCGCCTTAACTGAACGCCTCGAACGGCTGAAGGAAGTCCGCGAAGAAGCCCAAGCGAGCCTACGGATGGCCGCAGATGTTATGCGCGATCAACACGATGACTCAAAAGCAACCTTCGTTCCGTTCAAGGCTGGCAACAAGGTGTACCTCGAGGGCAAGAATATCCGCTCTATACAACCCAAGGTCAAGCTTGGAGCCAAGCGATGGGGCCCGTTCACAATCATCGATGTCCTAGGGCCACTCACGTACAGGCTCAACATTCTAAAGACGTGGAAACGTATACACCCCGTCTTTCACGCCTCGATCCTCACACCCGCCATCGACACCGACGCTCATGGACCGAACTACCTCAAACCGCCCCCTGAACTGATCGATAACGAGGAAGAATGGGAGGTCGAGATCATTGACGGAGGATCGGTCGGACGAGGGTTCAACTACCTCGTCCATTACGTCGGCTATTTGGACACCGAGAACCGCTGGATACCCATGAGTCAACTCAAGAACGCGAAGGAAGCAATCGCTGAGTACCACAAGTGTCATCCTTCTGCACCCAAACCGCAGAATCTTGCTCAATTCTTATTAGGGAAAAGCAAAACCACACCCCAACGTGCTCCCGGCATAAGCACACCCTAAGAGGGGGGTAATGTTACGGTTTGACGCCTCACCGACCCTATCAACACCACACCATAACCTTGGCACACGCCCTAACATCGGCTCAGCACGCATCGAATGCCTTGCCAAACGCACGCCTCCCATAGAAGCGCCGTGTCAGCGCATATCTATAAGCGGCCTGGACTCCAGTCAGCAACAATGACTAACAGGCATCAGTCACAGCCTCGGCCTTATTCATCGCCTTGACAATGACTTATGCTTAGTCGCCGTCTTATTGTTCCTCCGCTTACGTAACTATCTCGTGCACGGACCATGTATCAGTATATAAGGACTCCCTGT
>MU274006.1:0-12354 GCA_022160365.1 Vararia minispora EC-137 | reverse complement strand
CTAACTGAAAAGCAAGTACCTTTTAGAGTCACACATTTGTATGCTTAATAACCCAGCTTATATAGACCCAGACACTAGTACTAGAGAGGTATTAATAAATGCTAACAAGGTATATGGCTGCAAAGCCACCTATAAAGCAGCTATGAACGAAGTGACTTGAGGGTGGGAAAAATTTCCTTTTGTGCCGAATGATGACGCGTCAAAAAAAGCTGGGGGACACACAAATAAGAACCGGGTCATGAATGCCCCAGAACTTCTCTCCTATCACCCACCGCTGAGCGTTGGAGTTGACGTAGGCGTAGTATTTGACGGGTTCAAGGCCAACCAGTAGCGCCATGGCGAACAGGAGGGGGTTGCGCGCGCGCGGTACCGTCCGCTCAAACAGCAGGTAGCCCCTGACCGTGGCCGCGTCTACCCACAGGTTTAGCGGACTCGATCCGGCCTCCGGCCAGTACGGGTAAATGAGCACGCCCATTGGTCTCTGGTCCTGAGCCCAAAGCGAGCGGAAGTACTCGGCGCAAATCTTCGCGTTCCACTGTGTCAGGCTCGGCGGCTGGCTGATCGTGTTTTCTATGACCTCCTTTAGTGCGGCGAGGCTGAGCGCGGTGGTACGGTCCCCCCCCGGCTCCATGAAGGCTCGTAGGTCCGTCGTCAGCGACGCATTCTGGGCGGTCAACTCCGTCACACGGGCTCTCAACGCGGCGGCTTCATCATGGAGGCTACCCACTAGCGCCGTCTGGTGTGCGGCCTCGGTGCGTAGCTCCAGCATGCGGCCCCGCGCAGCGTCGCGCTCGGTCTTCAGTTGCTCGACCTCGGCGCATAGCTCCGCATGTGACTCCCCAATGACTGCGACCACCGTCTCCTGATTGAACCTGATGGCCACGCAAAGGAGGCAGTCGTTGAGAGTTTTGCGATCACGGACGTGATGTGCGTGGAAGTGCGTGTACTGCAGCAGGAGACGTTCGCCATCGACTGGGAGGCCGGCCAAGAATTCGTGCCCAAACACCGCCCTCTGGTCGACTCCGGTGTCCTGCAGCACCACCAGGAACTCGTCGGGCAAAGACGCGAACGGGCCATCGCCACCCGTCCCGGAAACGGCGTCCGTCGACGCCGGCGCCACGGCCGTGGGTGATGGCAGTATAGCGCCCGTGGTTTGGAGCGCTGGTTCGGCGTCAATGGTGGTCATGTCGGCCAAAGAGTCGGTCTCGCGCAAATGACCCGTCGGTATCCCTCCGCGACATCCACGGCATATTCCGCTACTATACAGAACCAGCCACCAATTTGGTTCCACCCGCCGAAGGCCGACACCTCAAGGACCCGCACGTCCGAGCCGCTCCCCGAGCGCATGTGCACTCCGCCGCTCCCACCGAGTCCACGCTTACGATGACGACACTTCCAGTTCCGCCACTCGACGACGCAGTCGTCCGATCTCCGCGTACTGCTGGCTGACCAGCCCGCTCAATTGCACGCCCTCGTCGTCGACTTCCACCATACGATCCATCAGCATCTGGCGGTCTTCGAGTAGGCGATTGATCTCCTCGCTCATGGCCTGTTGAGTGCGACAGGCGGCCTCAGACTGCGCATGAGCGTCCGCCAACTCCTGTCGTGCCGCCACGAGGTCGGCATTGACCCGTGCGAGTCGGGCAGCCTGACGGTCAGTTGTACCATCCCCGTCTATCGAAGGTGACGCACTCGTACCAATGATGGCACGGGAGCCGCGGCTGCCGCGGCCTGCGCGCGAGCCCTTGTAGACCGTCGCGTCGGGACCGCCGTCGGTCCTCCTGGCCGATTGACCATGCTGACTTGTGCGATACTGGCTGTAAACGCCCCCAACGGTCGGTCGCTCATGGGGTAACGAGAAGTCGTGTACCGGCCCCTTCTAACGCGTATCCCATCGATACGTCTTGTTAATGGCTTCTATATATAATTCTAAGGTCCGGAACGTTCCATTCCCTTCTTAGGTGCGACCGTGCGGCTTTCTGCGCAACACGGATTCCTGTTGATTATCAAGATTGCTAATGTAGATGAGTGCTGATGCCCACGGGTCATGCCTGCGAGCTGCCCGCGCGCCCGGACGCCGGGAGGCGATTGGGCATTAACCGAGGTAAGTCCTGATACCACGACACCCCCTGGACGTCTAGGTAATCGAGAAACAGCTCCAAGCCTTGCACGCGCTTGAGTGGCTCCCAGGTAGTATCGCCCAGGTTCCATCGTAAATTAAACTCAACAGTGCGTTGGTTTTTTGTGGTGATCCACCGGTGGCCGACGATCTCCTCAGCCAACCATTCCTTCGGGTCCGGGGCCCCAAAGTCGTATAAGAACTTAGCATCGCAACGCGGGAATGATTCGTCGTCATTCGCAGTGTGCGGTCGTAGACGGCTTATATGAAACACCGGATGCACACGACGCTCCCTTAGTTGTGCTGGCAATTCAATGGTGTAGGTCAATGTCTGGGGCTGACACCTGATCACACGGAAGGGACCGATCCACTTGGGTAAGAGCTTTCGGGCGCGTCCTTTCGGCATCGCGATATTCTCCGTTGATATATACACCAAGGTACCCTTCTTGATCGGTGGGTCTGCCCGCCGATGCTGATTGGCGTAGAATGTCTGGAGCGTCCGCACCTCGATGATACTATTGTGGGCCATCGCTACGTTATGCAGTGCGGCTTCAACGAATTCACGCACTCCGGAGGCGTTCTCGGGCGCTGGTTGTATGCCGGTGGTCATCGATGGAAGGTACCCGTAAGTCAGTTCAAACGGCGCAAAGCCGGTAGTCGCACTAACGCTACTATTAATGGCGAATTCAACCAAAGGTACGCATTCCACCCAGTTTCGTTGGTCCGGGTTCACCATTCCCCGTAGGATCTGCGTCACAGATCGTATCTGTCTCTCTGACGCGCCGTCCGTCTGGGGGTGGAAGCTAGTCGACATTAACAGCTTTGTGCCCAGCATACAATGCAATTCCTGCCAAAACCGGGACGTGAATTTAGTATCACGGTCTGACACGATGGAGCTCGGTAGTCCGTGTAACCGGACCACTTCCTTCAAGAAGTGCCATGCGAGGTCGCTAGCGCGTATCTTAGTATGCACGGGAATCAAATGCACCAGTGACGTGAGCCTGCAGAGCACCACCCACATATAATCGTGTCCGCCCTTCGACCTAGGAAACAGCCCAACAAAGTCCATCACTATCGACTCCCACGGTCTCCGAGGCACGGATAGCATATGTAGCAGCCCAGGTATGCGAGCATTCCTCGGTTTGGATATTTGGCACGTTCCACAAGATGTACAGAACGCGTCGATGTCCGACCCCAGTTTTGGTCACCAATAATACCGACGAACATGGTCCGTGGTGCGCTGCGCTCCCATATGACCCAACGTGGTATGACTATTGTCAATTACCATTTCTGTCAAGCGTCGTCCACTCGCCTCGTCTAGCACTCTAGGTATGCACAACACCTCGTCGCCTGCCCGGTTACGAGTGTACAATAGCCCCTCCTTTTCGCTGAAGGTGTGAAATGTATCTACTGCCGCCTGCACTTTAGCGAAGAAGGGGTCGTTGGCGTACCCACACCGTATCTGAGCTATGAATTTGGCCGAGTCCTGTCCCACAATGAGGGCTGGGATATCGCTGTGCGTATGTATCCCGCCTAACGTAAGCTCTCGCCCATCTAACGGTAGCAGGGACCCGTCTGCCTCGTGTGCGTCATACGCCTTGTCCGGTTCTGCGTGCGCGTGCAGCTCGTCCGCCTCGTCGTCCCGGGGCTCCCTCTTCGTGCGCAAGGCCTGCTCAGCTGCCGCCGCTGCGTCAATTACCTCGGCCAATTCCTCACGCTCCCGGCGCTGTCGTTCATCTCTCTCCACCAATAGCTGCGCAAGCGGCTTATCCATGTTCGCATCCTCCGGTGCGCGTCTACGACGTCGTGCGCCGACCGCGCTCATTTGGCGTATCTCCAGGGTCCTCTCCCAGGGTAGTTCTTCGCAGTCAGGGTCTAGGTGGAGGTCCGCATTCACGTAGTCGTGGGTAGGCTGCGTTTCATCCCAGTGATCACTGTGATAGTACCTGGATAGTGCGTCCGCCACCTTGTTCTCCACCCCTTCCACGTACACGATCTCATAATCGAAACGTGCTAGGTACTCCATCCATCGGCTTTGACGAGTGGACAATTTCTTTTGGTTATTAAAGAACTGTAGGGCCTTATGGTCTGTGGCCACCTTGATCTTGTACCCTAGCAACTTATCCTCCCACTTCATGAGTGCTTGCAGTATGGCCAGCATCTCATATTCATATACACGGTAATTCTTCTGCGCGTTCGTGAATTTACGACTCATGAACCCGGCCGGATGACACGTCTTCCAGTCGTTGCCTTGTCTGTACATGGCCCCGACGCCCGACGTGGACGCGTCGCACACTACCCATATTGTTTCCGATGTACGAGCATCGATAGGCTTCAGCACCGGCGTGCAAGAGATCGCCTTTACCATGTCGAAGCACCGATCATGAATGGGCCGCCATTTGAAGCTAGTCTCATCCGCCGAAATAGCCGACAGTGGTCCTGTGTACGCGGATATATCCGGTAAAAAGTGAGCAATGTATTGGACGAGGCCTAGGAACCGCTGTAAGTCTTGATGATTCCGGGGAGTCCTCCAACCCCGTATCCTGGACATCTTGTCCGCGTCCGCATGCAGGCCCTGGTCGTCGATGATATGACCGAGGCAATCCAACCTCTTCGAGTACAGGTCACATTTGGCCGCTTCCAAATACAGCTGAGTATCCCGGAGTTTCTGGAACACGATGCCTAAGTGTTTTTCATGTTCCTCGATGGAATCACTGTATACAAAGATATCGTCCAGGTATACATGCACGAACATGCTGATGTGTTCACGAAAGATGTGCGTCATCAACCGCTGAAACGTTGCCGGAGCGTTGCAGTCCCCTTGCTGCATCACGTTACTGACGAATGTACCATAAATAGTCGCGAAGGCCGTCTTATCCACGTCCTTGTCCACTATGCGGATCTGTTCGTACGCGTTGGACAGATCGATCTTGGAGCGATACTTCGCGCGGGCCACGTCCATCCTTATCTGGTCTTGGTCTGGCAGGGGTGTGACGTCCCTCACCGTATTATCATTGCGTTTACGACAGTCTACTACTGTCCGTATCGCGCCGGTTTTCTTTGGAATGCACAGCATCGGAGCGGCCTGCCTCACCGTAGTGGGTATCCACCACTTGGCTTCTATATATTTATTCAGTTTTTCCAGTAACTGCGCTTTAAGGGCATCTGAGCATCGAGGTAAATGGTATCTGTAGTTCCGCCCTTCCTCAATAAGCGGAATTTCATGGTTAATTTCTCTCATGGGCGGAAGAACCGGTGGGACGCCCGACATAATGTCTCTGCATCTCTCCGTCCACGATTTCTGCAATTGCGCTAAATACTCCTCATTATCGTCCATTGGGACAGCATCATCGATCGTCCCTCGATCCTTCGGTTCGGCTCTCCTAATAGCGTACATTCCCCTGTTCAGCCCCGTGGGTATCTGCGTCCCGACCGTATCCGGGGCTGGGCATTCGGTCGGCGTCTGTTTTTCTGCGGCGCCCGAGCGTAGCTAGGCGTCCACCTCCATCGGGGTCCCAGCTGGCCTTCGGGCCATACGTCGTTTGGTCTTACGGTCCGCTAGTAGTGCTGTCTCTTCCTCGACCTCTAGGATCGGTATGACCTGTCCACCCGCACGGACCTCCCGCCTCTCAAAATCAAGCACAAAGCCATGACGCCGCAAGAACGGCACACCCAGGATGCCGTCGTAGCGGTCGACGTTTACCACGTCAAAATATTCGTTCGAAGCGCGTATAGGACCGATATGGGCGTCTGCAAATGCACCGAATTGAATCGTCGATCGACTGCCAGCACACCCTAAGAACAGGGGTATGGGCTCTTTCAGCGCAAACGCTTTCAATCCTGAGACGTGCACGAAGTCCGGCGTCAGGGAACTACCGGTGGACCCAGAGTCCAATAACATGTATGCTTGTAGCCCCCCCATCAACAGGGAGATGGCAAAGCAGTTAGTGTCTTCCGTCTCGACCGGGGGTCGATTTCCCGTTGTGGATGGCACTAGCTTTCGTCCTGCCGCACGGAAGGTGGCTGCATTGGCTCCCCCAGTACCTCCAGTACCACGCCTGCCGGCCCGCAACGCTGGGGCGTCCTCCGTGTCTGAACGATCGACCGTGCCCCGAAACAGGCTGGCCGCATACGCTCCCAGCCGCCGCGACGCCGCCGGCGGAATAGGGTGACTGCCGCGGATATGGGCCGTCTCCCTGCGCATCGCCCGCATGAAGCGCGCTTTGCTCTTTTGGTACCGGCGTCGGTCGCGCAGGTCCGCCCTCGACGCCAGTCGTTCCGCATGCTCCCTAGTGACGGATTCCTGCCACCAAGCCATCATATCTCCATCTGCGAAAACCGCCTGCCAGACATGGGTGCTGGACGGCGGTTCGCCATGGCCATAGTCACCAAGGGTCATCTCAATCGGTTCATGGCCGTCACCAGCCATGCCCGAGGATACGTCATAGCGCGTATACGGTGCGTTTTCCCCATCGGTGTCATCGTCCGAGAGTGCGACGTCAATATCGTACTCCTCGTCTGCGTCAGTCCCCGCGTCGGTGCCTACGTCGGTGATCTCCTCCACCGTGACTCTTCGACGATGGTGACCAGTCGGAGGGGAGCCAACAAGATCCGTTAGCGGCTCAGGCGTGTCCGGTCGGCCCCAATGCCTGGGCCACGACCCGCTATCCACGACCTGGTGTCGGTCATGAGCCAGGTCTTCAGTGCATGACTCAGGGTATGGCGCCGGGGACTCGATCTCATCGTCCACCCGCTCCGCGATATCAGGGTCAGCATCCCCGTGTAGTACCCTATCGCGGTGCCACATCCACAGGTTATACCTGGCTTGATCCTCGGCGGAAGAGACCATGTCCTCGTATTCCTGCAGTTGTTCCTCTAGCCGTCTCCGATCGTTTCTACTGTCGGTGAGGGCTTGGCTTTCACCGGGCTCTGCCCGTGCTTCGAGGACGCTTCTGTATGAGTCCCGCTCTCGTCGTTGGTGCCTCCGGAAGTCCATTACTTCATCCAGGGCAACGTTCCTCCAATCTTGCAGCAGGCGGATCTCCCGGTTCAAGACGGTGTGTTGCTGTTCCATCTGCTGCCTGGCATCTTCATACATCTGGCGGGCAGCGTCTAGCGCAGGGTCCCTTCCTTCGGATATCGCCCTCGCTGCAACGAGCTCCTGCCTCCGTCGGCTATCCTCCGCCGCATCGCGGTCCCGGTAATACTGGCGCACATCCCGCTGTAGCCGGGCTATACGGCTTCCTGCGGCTTCAAGCTCGTCCTGGACGCGGCGGACCTGCTCCCGCAAGTCACGGTTGTAGTTGGTAAGATCCTCAAGGCGTTGTCGATAGACCTCCCGTTCCTCTCGCGCCTCGTCACGTTCTTCCTGGCACTCTTCCAGTTCCTCGAGGGCCTGGTTGCGCTGTTCCCTGAAGTAGCGTTCCGATTCGCGGCTCTCGTCCAGTAGCCGTCGAATATGCGTAGGTCGGCCGCCCTCGTCAGCGTCGGCGACACTGCGGACTGACTCCTCACTACTACCGGTCTCCGCGTCGGCTTCCAATTGGGTAATGACCTCCGCGGCGGTCATGAACGCCGGTTCGGACACCGGGGTTGCTCGGGCGTGTCTCCCGCCGCTCATCGCAAGCGCTCGTCCTCTTCCCCCGCGAGTGCCGCGTCTCATCGCGAATAAATAGCGGCCTTCGGAGAGGCCATCGCTGCTCCCTGATTCGCCGTTGACCGCACTCGACCCGTTTGTATCGCTGTTGCCATAAGAATACTCAGCGATCCCGTCCGAGTCGGAATATTGCGATCCGCCATAGGATTCGAAGTCTGAGAACTGATTCCACTCCTCATGACTCCGGTCTGTCGCGTATATCGCGGTGTCGTCAGGCACTGGTGTGGCCGGTGAGGGGGGTCCTTCATTCGCCTCCTTACCCTGTCCGCTCACGGAGCCCGCCTCGTGCCGAGACGATACCATGCCGATCTGATCATCCTCCTCACTACGATCGTCCACTACACCGAAGCGCATAGCATGCATAGCCCGTGGCTTCGGGCAGTCTCTCACCCAGTGACCTGGTTCGTTGCAGTTGTGGCAATTGCCTTTAGGTTTATTGGCGTCGTCTCGTCGCACTTCTCTTATTGGATTGCCGTGCCCGACCATAGCCGCTCCGCCAGTTCTACCATTATTGTACGGCGGCCTGCTTCTTCCGCGGTTCAGCTCTCCGAACGGCCGAGGCTCTTGCCGAGGCTTTTCCTCTCGTCGTCCCTGATCACGACCGCGCCTATTGTCGTAATCTGGCTTCCAAAAGTCGGCTCGACGACCCTGCCCTGGACGACCGAAATCGTTCCGCCCCGTACCACGCCGCCGCGTGTACCGCTCGTTCATCGGTGGTGGTCTCCGATCCCGGGGCCGTTCGACTTCCTCCGTTGTGTCCCCATGAGTTATTCGCTGTCTAGCCCGCTGGGCATCACGCTCTTCGCGTGTTCGTGGCTGTATGTGAGGTACTTCCCGGAGTTCAGCTGTAATACTGGACTTGCCCGCGGCCCGGATTTTTCGTATGTACATGTAGGTCGACCGGATCTCGTACTCCCTGGCTTGGGACAACCATTCTGACAAGGTGCTAAGTTCAGGTTGAAGCTTTTCAACCTTAGTGAGGTGGTCGACGATACTCTCTGGAAGACCATCAATAAACCGACACTTTATGGTGTACGTGTCGGGTTTCTCCACCAGCTTACTGGCCGCCTTCTTCAATTCGTTGTAGAATTGCAGGGCGCCTTTACCTCTGACGTATTTAACAGCCTCGAAGTCGGCTGTCGCGTCATGCATACGGGACGTGGTGATGAACCGTAGGAACAGCGTACAGATATATTCCCGGCACGTCCATGTAGCCCGATCGCGACTCGGGCTCTCAACTAGCTCGTAATAATGTTCGGCTGCTTTGCCCTCAAGTGCTTCGCCCAACAGGGCGACTCGAGTGTCCTCCTTATCGACTCCTACCGCCCGTACCAATTTAAACCACCGTACTACAGCGGCCGTCCATCGTTCAAACACTTCGGAGTCGTCCTGTCCATCGTACCTCACGTCTGGGCGGGATACCTTAAGTCCTTTGATTTCCACTAGGGGTGCCCCGTCTTGCACCTCCAATAGCATTCTCTCTACGCGCTCCAACCGCACATCTTGGTAAGCTTCCAACGGTCCTTCGCCCCGTTCTTGATGTTTATTTCCGGGCTGCATCCTGGGTGGGGCTGACGTGGCAGCCACCCACTCGGGTACTCCGCTCATGCCCAGTGCCGCGTTGGGCGCCATCGATTGACCTCGCATACGCCGTAGTGCTTCCACAAAGGGGGTTCTTTCAGATCTTTGCCCATGTGGTAAGTGCCTACTGTTGTCTTCGCTTTCCCTTTCGTTATTCCCATCTTGTCCATCACGGTCGGTATCATCTCCATCCCCGCTATCACTGGGGGGACCGCCACCCGGTGCTCCTCCTCCCATGTTAGCGCCACCTCCACCCCTGTTATTCGGGGGTTGTTCACGCTCTCGGTCATCTTCTCTGCCCCTTTGTCGGTGCTGATTGTTCCCCGGGTTGAACAACTCCCGAGGACCACCCCTTCCACGTCGACCGGTGCTCTGACCTTCGGCGTCGTGCCACCGACGTAGCGCTTCCTCATCGTCCAACTGCCACGGTCGTCGGCCGTTCCGGTTATCCTGGATCGGGGTGTTCGACCTGATCATGTGCGGAGGTAAGTCACGCCAGCGCCATTCAGGTATCGCCGAATGGTCGGCTTGTTGTGGGGTTGCATACATTGAGGTAGATTCATTGATCATACCTTCCACCCGTACCTCACTGGTCATGCGGCTCGGTGTAGGTTGAGCCGCGGCCACGGTCTTGCTAGGTACGCCCTGTTCATCGCCCCCTTGCCATCCCGCGTTATATATCAGGTCGATTAGTCCTTCTGTGCCTTCACGATCGCCCGCTCTCAGACCATATGCTCGCTCAATTGCCTCTGCTATCGCATGCGCTTGTCGACGAGTATCGTCTCGCCGTTGCCGGGATTCGTTCGCTGTCTCCATGTAACTTTGTTCAAGTTCTGCAACTCGTTCGTACGCCTGACGCATCTGATCCCCTTGGTGTCTCAGGAGAGGGTCGTCCGCTTCCAGGTCCCGGTCCTCCACGTATATCCCGGACGCCATTAGCGCAGGCATCGGAGTGAGCGTATACGGTTCTCGGCTGAGGTGTTCGGCACGCTTCTGTATGTCCATCACAGGTGTGCTCCGCATAGGCAGACTTGATATTGGTTCATCCTTGGGCACTAGGATATTACTCATATCCCGCGCCGGGTTAACCGCCGTCGTCGAGCGTCGCCAATCCTCGATGTTCTGGTCTCTCTCCTCCGAGACCCCTGCGGTCGCACTACCAGGTTGGTCTCCAAACCTGCCTGGCATCGACGGCGTGTTTCACCAGTGACTGCCCCCTCCTGTGCTCGTCGGGTTGTCACCAGGAGTTTTCGGTGCGTCCTTGTTGGGCACTCGGACGGGTATCCTTGATCCCTGACGGGATCCCATTGGTGGTATATCCTGCATGATGTATTCCGGCCCTAGTCCATCCTTTCGTCTGGATCTCCGGCCCATCTCTACGCTCTGCTGGCGTGCGGTTCCTGAGTTTGATGCCCCCCTGCCATTAGGCGATGGTGCTTCTATAGTCGGTTGCTCGACAGTGGTTATGGACATGGTCCAGTTTGCGATCCGCTATCCCCGTAGGTAGCGTCTCGTGGAGTATGGCTTTCGTATTGCCAACAATGATAGACAGTGGGGCTGTCTGGACAGAATACTGAAAAGAGTAAAAAAGTGTAAGGGCCGCCTAATGCCTAATGTTCACGCAAGTAATACTCTGCACCCAGATCTATTCTGAGAAAGGTATACACGGTGAACAGTAGGCTAGTTTAGACGTAAGGAGAAAAAGACCTCCCGCTGCTCAAGGTCTAACTACCGATCCCTCGCGGAGCTGTACAGTTAGCCGGCAAGCTCCGGTCACCTGATCCCAGGTTCCCCTTACAATGAGCAAGATCAGAGGGAAAGCAAGAGGGACAGACCAACAAGAGTGCCAACGCCGCGTGCCATTTGTTGAGGGCGGCAGGTCGCCCGGATGCGAGCGGGAGCCAAGGGAGAGCTTGAGGGATGAACCGAGAAGGCCAGCGATGCCGCGCGCGGCATGCTAAGGGCGGTAGACCGCCAGGGCGTGAGTGGGAGTAGAGGGAGGGAAACGGGGACGGACTGGGAAGGCCGACGCCGCTGTGCGCCGTTTGCGGAGGGCAGCGGGTTGTCGGGGCGTGAGCGGGAGCAGAGGGAGGGAGAGGCGGACTGTCTAAGATGGCTGGCGACGCCGCGCGCGGCATGCTAAGGGCGGTAGACTGCCGGGGCGTGAGCGGGAGTAGAGGGAGAGAAAGGGGGATGGACCGGAAAGGCCAGCGACGCTGTGCGCCATTTACAAAGGGCGGCGGGTCGCCGGGGCGCGAGCGGGACACAAGGGAATGCTTGAGGGATGGGCCGAGATGCCCAGCGACGCCGCACGCCATTTATGAAGGGTGGCGGGTTGCCGGGGCGTGAGCGGGACGCAAGAGAATGCTTGAGGGACGGACCGAGATGCCCGGCGACGCCGTGCGCCATTTACAAAGGGCGGCGGGTCGCCGGGGCACGAGCAGGACACAGGGGAGTCTTGAGGAACGGACTGAGAAACCCGACGACGCCGCACGCCGTTTGCGAAGGGCAGCGGGTCGCCGGGGCGCGAGCGGGACACAAGTGAGTGCTTGAGGGACGGACCGAGAAGCCCGACAACACCACATGCCGTTTACGAAGGGCAGTGGGTCACCGGGGCATGAGCGGGATGCAAGGAGTGCTTGAGGGTCGGACCAAGAAGCCCGACGATGCTGCGCGCCGTTTGTGGAGGGCAGTGGGTCGTCAGGGCGCGAGCGGGAGCAGACGGTGGGAGGGAGGGACGAGGGGACGAGGGGAAGAGTGAAAGAGTCGTACGACTTGTCGTCCAGCTCGCATCGTCCGGCTATGAGTCAGCCGGACTGCGTCAGCGGGATGACGCGTCATCCCAGCAGCAGTTGCCGGCTCTTAGCCAAACGACGCATCAGCGCAGCTGCAAGTCAGCTGGTGCACGGACCTCCCGGACCGTGTGACGTGGCATGCGCGTCGTTGTCGTTCGAACGTCCTTTCCTTCCTCCCTCATCTTCCCTCCCTCTCTCACTTC
>MU274005.1:0-12386 GCA_022160365.1 Vararia minispora EC-137 | reverse complement strand
GCACGGACCATGTCTCAGTATATAAGGACTCGCTGCTCCCCTGTAATTCCCTAGCTCGTCCACTTGTACCTCCAAGTGACTCGCAATTCATCGCTCTTCTCTCTCTCATCTGTCGCTCGCCTCAACCCCCCTCTGCTACCACTAAGTCCGTGCAGCCCGGGGGCCATTGCTCGCTAAGTCCTGACATATGCTGCCGGACTTCGTGCTGGCCACCACACAGGGGGCAGAGAGGCGTTGGGGCTTTGCACGTGCGCATCGAGTGGCCCCAGGAGTGGCAGACCTGGCAGTAATCGACGGCCGGGCGCATTTCACGGGCTTGCGTCGGTTGGGCGACCATGCCATTAAGATACAGGACGTGACGCATGACAGACCGCATGGCGGAGCTGCGGGCGTCGTCATAGAATTCAACGAATACCTGAGCGAAGAAGCCACCCTCGGGGCGGTAGATGCGCGGCATACCATGGACCGCGATGTCCTTGAAAGCGTCAGTGAAGACGCGGTAGACTTCCGTGGGAGAGAGTGGGGCGCCGGAACTCATCTGCGCCGGGACTCGCATATAACGGACCGTGTTCCTGAAACGGAAGCGTTCAACGGTTAGGTTAGCGCCGGCGAAGGCCGCAATGCTGCTGACGAATTCCTTGCATAGGGGATCGGCGTGCTCCGATGGGCGAGCAGGGAAGGTGAAGCGGACGGTGGAGCCCAGGGCGGAGATGCTGACTGGTCTATCGAGGTCCTGGGGAGTGATGCGGGCGGACTGGATGGCATCTTCTCTGGCCCGTAGGAAGGCAAGGTAGAGCTCTCCGTCCATGGGGACGGTGGCTGGGTCAGGGGCAGGGTCAGCGCGGACTGTGATCACCTTGTTAGAGCCTTTCGGGGCGTGGCAAACTGTTGGCTTCGGAGCGGGCTGGGCTTGTCTCGCGACGATGTTAGCGAGGCCCGCGACCGCCGAAGCGGGCTGGTTGGGCATGGCGGCGGAGAAGGCGGCAAACGCTTCCGCTTGCACGTGCGGCTGGGTGCGCTGAGCGCACGCGGGGGTGGCGGGTCTGTAAGCAAGGCCTGAAGCGGCTACCCGCGCGAAGGATCGCCGGGACGGAGCGGAGTCCTTGCTGGCGACAGCGGCCACGAGGGCCGAGAGGGAGTGGTCAGCCTTACCGGTTCTGCCCCTGGCGGGGCCGCGTTGGGGGCCACGGGACTGCGACCGGGGGCGGGTGCGGAACTGAGAGGCTGCGGCCCGGGAAGCTTGGCGCGCACGCGGGGGATTGGGGGGAGCAATCGCGAGTTCTTGACCCTTCGCGAAGAGGATGTTCCAGATCTGGGAGAGACCAAGGAGGCCGTCGAACATCGGGCGCACAACGAGGTCATACATGGCGGGGTCTTCCGCGAGACCGGCCTGAATGGCCGTGTGCGAGCCTGTGAGCCATGCATTAACGGCTAGAAAAGAGTCTTTGACCGCGGCGGCCGAGTCCGCCAGCCGGTCTACGCGTAGATATGACGCGTGCGGGTCGAGGCCTACAGAAGGTTCAGGCTCGAAGGCTGCGTCGAAGACAGCGCCAGGGTCCGGGTCGTCGTCTTCCATGTCAGACGGAGTGGCGGCGCGATTGTCGCCAGGGCCAGGGTGAGCCAGGCGGTCTGGGAGGGTCGTGGGTTGTTCTCCCGGAGAGGGGGAGAATATAGTCTGGTAAGGGCCAGGGTGTGTAGGGGGATACACCACAGGCTGCTGGGGCTGTGAGTCGGGGACAAGAACAATACCTGGGCTAGGAGCCGGGGGCCCAGGCGCGGACATATTATGATAGAGGAACGGAGCGCAGATTACCGAGAAACTTAAGTATGGAGTCTAATTATGATGTTTTTTGGTGCCAGTAGGGAGGGAGGAGGGAGGGGAGGGATAGCTCGTTCGGGGCGTGGGAAAATTCTAGGAGAAAGAGGAAGGAGGCAAGAAGCGTCGCTTGTGGTTCAGCGTTCGAAGCATGGCTTGGCTAGGAAACCAGCTAGACAGCGGATATATGCACACAGGTAGACTGATTTACGGTGCTATGCGTGTGCTCTGCTCTGAGGGCTAGGAGGATAGGATAAAGAAACTTGGAGTGGCTCTGGGGAGCGAAGAGGAGTGTACGGGAACAGCTGTGCGCTACAAAGTAGTGGCTTGTGGGAGCAAGAAGGAAGAAGGAGGAATGCGTGCGCTACTAAGCTACGCTCGCTCCACCGGGCCCACGGTCCGGTCCAGCCCCGGGCACACAAGCGGAGCGGCAGAGGTTAACGGATCAAAGCGACGTACACCGAACCACCGGCACGTGCACAAGTCTCCTTTCCCCGAACCATATTTGTTTTACTCTTTCATGTCCTTCCCCTGCATCGGCTTGCCGGAGATGAACGGGCTCATTGAGCCTTTCACGGATCAAATACTAATGCTTCTGTAGCGCTTATAGGCCGTGGATCGCTTCCACAATGAAAACAATGCCTTTTTTCGTCTCGTCCAAGGAACTACCAGCACGCGTTGACACATAGTGGCTCAAACACACACTATATAATAGACGAATGGGCTGGAAAGCCCCGTGTGTTTTTTTATTGCTCTGGCCACTCCAGTTCGTCATTGTTCTGTTAATCATGCCCGGTCGCGTCGTATTCGGCCCTAACGCCATCAACACGCTCGAAATCCTGGACAACCTCCCGCTTCCCCCACTCGCAAGAGAAAACAAGAGTACCGTGTTGCCTTTCTTAGCCCGACCGTACAGACAGCCATGGCTACCGCCCGAACGCCCCGTCGATCGCGACACCCTGTCCTTCATCGCCGCAGACCGTCTCGAGACCGTCGAAAATCCCGACATTAAACGAGTACGCGACGGCCTTAGTGTCCGACACGGAACGTCAGTGTGTCTTATTATCCTTCTGCCTACGGTCACTGATCGCGAATCTAGCGAGTGGTTAGAAGAAAGCTGGCGCTACCGCACATTCTTCAACGAGCACGAATTTTCCGGCGCTATCCCATACCACAAAGATCCCAAAGGATATCGTTTTTCCTTTGCTCCCTCTGGTCAACATAAGATCCGCGCTATTCCGATAGCGAGCGAGAACTCACGCCGTAAGCTGACGTCAGGGGCGGCATACACTCCCGGCACTGCAGCGAGTCTGCAAACCCTCCTCGAGTCGCCGAGCCTAGCCTGCCACTGGTCACAGGTCATCCTCATCTCCCCGCGCCCACTCGGTCCGACACATATCCTTGTCGCACATGCGGACGCATCGCATACGGGTGTTACGACGGGTGCTGTCGAGTGCGCCATTAACGACGCAGTCTTCACTGCCCACGTGCCCAACCTCGCCGACCCCCTCCCGCGTCGGCGCGACGGGGAACTCATGCCTGTGCAGATACACATCCCGCAATTGAGGTCCTGGCTGGAGCTGATCAGCTATATGCATAAGCGTAGCCTCAACACACTCTTCAAGTCGCTGCTGCCGGAGTGGATTCTCCACGAGAGCTTCATGGCACTTTATGGCAAGGACTCTGTGGGCCTTCCACAAGAAGTATGCGCGCGCTATGCGGCGGAGGTCATTGCAACATACGAACTGTACGAGATCGTCAAGCCCGCGGAGTGTATTGAAACGGCGTATGCGACGCTTGATGCGTTGAGAGAGAACTTGGAGCATATTGGGTTGTTCGAGACGGAGCTGTGGGATAGGCTGCACCTATACATGTTCGTGCTACGCGAAGCGAAGGTCATACAGGCGCGGTCCGAGTCACGACTGAGCAGTTTAGAGGACGGCCCGAAGAAATGGCCTTAGCTAGGCGGATTTGTGCCTCGAGATTGTGCGCTTGTCATATCTTAACAAGAGTGCAGTAGCTAGTGGGTATCTGGCCTTAGATCGTGAGCGATGAATCATGGCTTGGCTCTGCTTTCGCCGTTTCGACGGTCAGATTGCTGACCCTGCACCTATGTCTACATCACACCCATCTATAAGCACATCTATACCCTACTATAGCTCACAAATACCCTCCTGTTTGAAGCCATTTTACGCACTGCGAAGCGACCATTTCTCCATGATCTGTTAAAGCATCAGAAAGGGCTTCTCACGGGGAGGAGAATCTCACTTATGCAGAAAGCATGCGGGATATCCTTCGGTCCGTGCACGACTTTGACGGTAGGCCCATCACCTTGGATGCCTTGAAGCACGTTTATAATCTTCTCGCGTTCCCGACCTACCCACCTATCTTCATCCGCATAGTAAAAGTGAAGTCTGTCGGCGTAGGTGTGAAGGAATGGGATGTCGAGGTCTCTGATGGTTCGCATTTCGTCGCGGGCAAGTAACAGAGAGGCGTAGACGGCGCGGGGGGATGTGATCAGAGAGCGGAGGACGGAGAGCTGAGGGGGCGGATAAGAGCTAAAGAGTGCCGCCAGAGCAATGCGTGGGATCCATGGAGTGAAGCGAGACGCATTTGCAATCAAGTTAGGCATGTAAGGACGGAACAACCACTTTGCATGAGAATTTAATAATGCGTTAGGGGTGCTCGCGGGATAGCCTACCGAAAGGGCCACACCGTTTGGCGTGTCCGCGATGTTGCTGATGGTCGGGAAAAGCAACAGCAAGCTCTTGATAGCTTCTGGTCGGACTTTAAGCACTTGGGTAGCCAGCCAAGATCCCATGCTATGACCCGCAAGTACAATGTTGGTATCTGAGCCGTACTCTGCAGCTACGATGTCGATAACTTCAACGAGCGCAGCCACCTGGGCTGTGAGACCGACGTGATCTTCCGCAGGCCAGCCAGGGCTATTTGGATTTGATGGCCAGTATCCAACATGAGTATGGGCTAGAATGGCGAGTGACTTTGAGTTAGAAGAATGTATTGCGGAGAGAAACGGAAGGTAGAAAGCAGCAAGGCCGGGATTGCCTGGTATGAATAGAAGTACAGTGCGAGGCGGTGCCAGTGCTTCCTGGGCTGGCCACCAATATACATGCGAGGGGCCGAGTGCACCGGTATGCTCAAAAGTGCAATCAGCAGGCACATCTTTCTCTGATTCGGCCTCTTCAGATCTTGGTAACTGCGTCAGGAAGGACGGTAACAAAGTCGACATGGTAAAATGAAGCGAAGTCCCGCGGTGACCGCGGTGAGCACCCCACGCACGCGCCCACGTGATGGTTCGGTAACTCGAACCGCGTCGTCGTCGTCCGTTTCTGTTCTTGCCACGACATTCACGTTACACTTTCAGGATCAACGACACGATGGACAGTGACTATGGATACTATGGTGTACTTCGCTTTCTTAAGAAAGACGACGACGGAGCTGTCGTAGCGAGCTACCCTATCGACGACGAGGAAGTCATGTTTGGTAAAGACCAGGAGTGCAGCATTCGTCTTTACTACCCGACTGTCAGTCAACGACACGCAAAGATTGTATTTCAGGACAGAAAGGTACGTCCATGTTAAGTTATTTACTGGCGTTTCAACTCTCTTTTCCTTTTTTTCTCAGGCCTTCATTGTTGTCCTCGGCCCTCATGGGCTACTTGTCGACGGCTGCCCTATTTACCCCTCTCCCTCTTCCGGCCAGACAACAGTTCCGCTCACGAATGACACTATTTTGGAAATCAGCAAGAAGCGTTTCCGTTTTCAATATCCCCCGAAACCGATCCGTGCAGCCCTCGCCGCTCAAATTAACACACCGACCGCCTCGCCTTCCTCCCGCGCGCGCACCCTTCGGCTCTCCATGATCGAGAGCTTACAAGTATTTGCGCCCAGGCCGGATCCTGATCCCCGCGTGAATCTGAAGATCCTCCAAACGCCTCGTCGCGCTTCGCCTCTGAAGAGCGTGCAAACCGCATTTGATGACGCCGACGAGTCTCCCATAAAACTCGTGGATGGCAACCACCCGCGCGTCATAGAAGAGGACAAGGATCTTGTCATCTTAGAAGACGTTGCGCGTCAACCTTCCGTTTCTCCACAGGTATCACCGCCCAAACCCCTCGTTCCGCACCAACAACAACAGTTCTCGACGCCGCTCCGTCGTCCCCCACGCAACTCGCTGCACCGTGCGGTACTCATACGATCTGCACAACGCGCTGCACAGCGCGAGATGAAGCGCCAAGAGGAGGAGGATATGGAGTTGGATGCTGTTGAGATGATTGTGGAGGAACCTTCCCAGACCTTGGAGTCGGCGGAAGATGGGAGCGACTTGCCTCAGGATGAACCTATCGACATGGAGTTTGACAACGCGGAAGAAGTGGATGAAGTGGAACAAGATGAAGGGGATGAGGAGCGAGGAAAGCAAGAAGTGTCTTCATGGCGTCGCGGCTTCGACGCAGTGCGAAGCAGCCTGCGGGCACTCTCTCGCTCTGTGTCGCCAGAGAAAGAGCATTCAACGGCGAGTTTCTTCCGTGACGGTCCATTCCTTTTTTCTTGATGCTCGTGATAGGCTACCGAAGGCAAAGTCGATGAAGACAAGGACGAAGACGTGAGGGAGGATGCCGATGCAGAAGACGGGGAGAATAAGTATGCAACGTGTGGACTTACCACTTCTGCTCAAGTACCTCCCACTGCAGTTCCTCGCCCGACCGTACAACGACCCCCTGCGGAGTTGGTGTCTCCCGTCCGCCCTTTCCAGCCCCCGCGAGAGACTCTCAGTCTCGCTGATCGCCTCAGGGGTGCTAACCGACTTTCCAAGGGCTACAGTGTCTCCGGACCGTCGTTAGGGGATGCTGAGCCGTGGAAGGTTTCCGAGATCGAAGTGCGACGCTTCTCGCCAGAGCGTGGCACTGCCCAACCTCAGCCGTCACCACGCATTAGCAATGCAGAACGCCAGGTATGGACTTCTCGCCTCGCACTACGCGAACAGAATCTCAGTTCGCTCGGGTAGGCAATACAGGAACGACGACGGTCTGCTTTCGTCGCGCCCGATCCGTTCTGGGGACAAGGCGGTATCCCAGGGTCAATCTCGCGCCACGTTTCGCCTGTCAAAACGTCTCTTCCTACCTCGCGTAGTGAACCCGCGCGCCTCCCTGCCCCCAATTTTCTTTCACGCTCACCCGAACGCCCCGCGTCTCCGCCGGTCCAGGTGTCAAGCTCCTTCGAGGCGCATATGTCGCCTGCGAAGACGTGGGCCGCAGCGCGCGAGCAGCAGAGTGCGGTCGTGGAAGGGAGCGACGAAGAGCCGGAGGAGATGCTTGAGCGTATTAAGTCAACGATAGAGAGTATGAAGAGGCGCAGAAGTATGCGTGCGCAGGAGCGGCGGAAGTCAACTGATTCTCGGGTGGAGGACAGGGATGCAGGGATGCAGGACGGCGAGAAGGAGCTGGGACTGGAAACGCGGGACGTGTCGCACGCAGTGCCGCCGCCTGTGGGTGGTTTGCAACACGTCTTCTCACCTGCGCAGGGGACCTCGAGTGCCTCAAGCATTTGTGGCCTCGAGGAGCCGCAGGCCGCCGAGGACGCTGAAACTCGTCAACAAAGCAACGAGCCAGATGTCACTCTGCCTCGAGCCAGTTCGCCAGACGAAGTCCCCACGTCCGATGAGGACGAGGCACGTCTCGATGCGATACAGGAGTCGAGGTCCACATCTGGACGCAGCACAATTGCCGATTCTACCGCCAAACGTCCTCCTATCTCCCCCCGACAGGTTTCGGCGAGCATAACCAGGTCTACCCCGGTGCAACCACCACCCGCCGCCAAAAACCTACCCAGGCCGAGGTCGGCTCCTCGTTCTGGCCGTGCGGTGTTGAACGGAGTTGAGGCCCGGGCGGACGGCGGCTGCGAAGACGAAGACGAACCTGAACTTCAGCCAGTGCATGCGAAGAAACGCGCTACGATCACTACTAGAGCGACCACGACTAAGACGACCTCTAGTAAGAGTATCGCTGCGCCATCGGTACGTTTTGACATACGTTAGACCTATTCTGAGTATGTATTGGCCGTTTCTGCAGACTTCCAAGGCCACAACGAAAGTGAAGGCTACGGAGCCGTCTCGTCGCTCGCGAAAGCCCACAGACACCGAGGACGAGACCCCCGCGCCGCGCAAACCAACAGCACAGAAGCCTACGACACGCACCACAAAGACGGCCTCTTCGGCGACGGCACGTCCGCACCCAGTTGCATCACGCAGCAGGAATGTCACGACGGATGACGATGAGGATCGCGACCCGCTTGAGATGTCAACAGATGAAGACGCGGCGCCGGTCGCCGCGCGCGTGCGCCGTCGGCACGCGGTCGACGAAGAGGAAGATGAGCCTATTAAGGCAGCGGTGGCGCGCACCCGCAAGACACCTGCTCGAACGGCGGCAGCGGCGCGCAAGCTCGCTGCAGCGGCTACGCGCAAGACTCCTTCGCGAAGGAGGGCGGCAGGTACGGAGACGGGCGGCAAGGAGAACACGCCCGACTCAATCAAGCAGGAAGAAGATGAAGTTGCTGTGCTGCCTCCCGCGCGCCCAGTCGGCACCGCGGTGCGAACGGGGGCGCGTCGAGCAGCGGTGAGGAAGGAGCCCGGCGGCCAGAGCGAGCCCGAACGAGGGACCCAGGTGAAGACGCGGGCTGCGCGCGCGAGGGCGGCGACAAGAGGCTGACGGGACATGATGGCAAACTTGACGAACAGGATGGGCCGCACAACGTGGACACACGTAATGATGTCAACAGATGATCATCTCTCATTGCCAAGCTCATTGGTTGTTTACAACAGAACTTGATATCGATCCTATTCCGAGTACGGAAAGTTGAATATGCCGATCGTTCGTTGAGTCGCACGTTGCGCGATCGATGAACTCTGTTGAAGTTCGAGCGAGAGAGCGGATGTTATGAGCTCTCGCTCATCGACCCGGAGGAGGGGCTTTCACCTGACTCAGAACTTGAATCACCGTCTTGCTCTGGCGTTCGTTCTGTCAGATGATATCACAAGTCGATGTCTATGGCGACCGGAACACTCTCCACTCCCTCACCATCATGGTGCGTTATACGCATTAGCTGACGGTCGTCCCCACAGACCAGACGACGGATCCGGTGATCCAGTTGGTTTCGATGCTCAACATCATCGGGACTCTGTGCTTGTAATTGGAGTGCTTTGTCCCCAACGCCTACGGATATAAAATCCTGGTCGATTCCATTAGGAGCTCACGGCTTCTTCCGATACCCCGTTCTTTTCATCCGACTTTTTTCGTCATGGCAGTGTCTGAGAAGCCTCATTCTGAAATGCCCTTGCCGCAGCTCCTGCGCGACAGGCAGACTTCTCAGGTGAATGTCTCGTGACATCTACGCCGGCTTCCGCCCTACGATATTATATACCACACAGCGCGTTCAAGGTGCAGTATGCCATCTCTGCCCGTAACTCGACTGAGACATGTTCAGTGGCGAGTGCTGCGCTACTGGTGCGCTACTGACCAACTTCACCGACATCAAGGTGCTCATCATCCGTAAAGGCGTACGATGCACTCATTCTATTCACGGAAGAAGTATGCGACCGTTCCGCTTTCGGGCATATTCATCTGACATGACTGTAGGTCGAGCTTGTGTGGCGCTCCCGTTGGACTCTGCCTAAAGCACTTCATCTCGTCAGCCGTTATTCTCCTCTGGTAGACACCATCGTCAATCTTTACCGTCAGCATCTGCTTAATTTATCTTCCTTCACGCTAAAGTGTCTTCCAGATACGCTCGCCAGTCCTCAGCCGTCCATACAGGCACGTTACTTGCCATACAAGCTGGCCGAAGTCTTCTGACTAACCTAAGTGACAGACATGCAAGATGACATTCGCCTTCCTCGGTTGTAGGTTATCACGATACGCATGTCGAAAGTCTTCTGCCTACCCATTTGTGATAGGGTCCATGTCCATCGGGGTAGCTCTTTCGGAGAGCAAGTATTTTGGCAAACTATGATTTTTAGTTGCTGACATCCACTGGGACAGTTGTCATGATTCTTCGCGTATATGCGCTTTGTGATAAATCGAAGAAGGTCTTGTATGCCCTCAGCGTGCTCTGGGTCGTAGGCTTGCATCCTTCTGTCTGGCTCTACACCCGTCTCATTTAGGCATTTAGATCCTGTCCTTTTGTGCGATAGTGTTCATAGAGGAAGCAACCCTGGAATCCGGCTGTGAGTTGCTCTGATCTTCTACCCGACGGAAACTGATAAGTATTTCCCAGACATTGACATGGTTGGTGTACAGGCTTCCGGGTGCTTGGCGACGAAGACCAGCTCGAGCCTGTCTTTGGTCTTTATATTCATCCTCATGATGGAGGTGGTAATTGTCTCGCTGACGGTCTACTCAGCATTCGTGCGCTGGAAGGGTAAGGGGCTTTTTCAGAACGATATTTCTGAGATTCATATCCTAGCAGCGATGTATATGTCAGAATCCGCTGATAGGACATTTCAGACACTGTACACAGACGGTAGGGGATCATACATTTCTTGTTGCTTGTTTGCTCACCTGATACGTATAGGGGTGCTGTTCTTTGTTTATCTTGCAGGTCAGCTTTCGAACGACGATCAGGATTCGCCACTGTCTTCATCAGCTCAAAATTCATAGCACTAGACGTTCTGAACGTTGCTTTTCCTTATGCCTTCAGTCAAAGGGTGCGTAACCGTCCTTGACCATAAGATTGTCCCCTCACCGTTTGCCGATAGCCCTTGCTCAGCTCCATCCTGATTACGTATGCCCTTCGCAACTCTTACTTCGACATGCACTCATCTCTACTGACATAGCCCGATGCGCACCCTCCACTCCCTTCTCTCCTGTCGCATGCTCTTCAACATTCGCCGTGTTGCCGCTCGACGTGTCCGCACGAACCTCACAATGGACCTTCGGCTCCCTGATGGTCTCGATACACCCACAACGCTAGATTACGTACGCGCTAGGTCATGAATACCGGCATATGGTCCGTCGGACTGGCTTTCGATTATCCCGCTCCACAGCGTTGATTCAGTTATGCCTTTAAGCACTGTGGGGCCGTCTGTCAGCTTGTCGCCAACATCTGTGCCCAACGAGTTTCCCGTATCCCTGCTTCCCTTGCCTGGAGTTTCTGGATACGTCGCCGCCTGGCCTTCGGCAAGGATGCCTGGGAAGGAAGGCACTTACGAAAAACCGCTCCCGACTTTGCCGGAATAATCTCGTCAAAAGGACAGGCAGCCGCCCGCCTTCCTTCGCTCATGCGCTTTCTACGTTCTCTACTCCTTTATTCAGTGTATTATTAACTGTTGGTGTCGATGCCGGATGTCCTGATGTACTCTTGTTAAATTGGTGGTCGTGAATTATCGTGCTTGCAGTGTCCTCTTTTTGAGGGTAGATCGTCCTATCTTATTTTTGGGGAGGCCCCCGTTCACTGTGGGCACTGATTTGACCATTGGAACTCCACGCTAAATTAACCCTCCATCCCGACTCGTGCACTACAGGAGGGCGCTCCACGTTCTCGAGCATCATATATTTTTATTTCGCCCGGCCTACAAGCAGGAGCTTCCCTTTCGGGAGAAAATGCAACTACGCAGACCCACGCCCGAGGTACTGCCGGCCGCACTCCGGGGTCGAGCGAGTGGGCCCAGCCCCTAATATCCACCAAAGCTTCCTTCGAGACTTCTATATTCTCGAAGGTTAGCATCGCCGCCCACATCACCTGCACAGTAGTTTTAGCCAAGTATCCGTAAGCTTACCGGAAGACCGTCACATGAGGCTTGAAGCTTGAAGGTCCGATCTGTAGAGGACTGCAAGGACACAATATTTAGGCCGCGTTCGGGACAAGCAGATGAGTCCAGAACAGAAAAGTTATCTTTGTCAGCATCTGCAACCTTCTGCTAACGAGCACATGCCTCTAGATGTTGCACAGCTTGTCACAGTGACCAGCGAGTGACCAGGAGTGACAATGATGTCACTCTTAACTGCCAGTGCCGATACATGGCGTTAGGTTCACACCCTTCTGCTTACTCGAGTATATGCTTGCAGCTCCGTGCTGTTAACTGGAAATCACGGCGTGATCCTGACGTTACATTGCATTTCTCTTCTCGAGGTGCAAATCATGTCCTCAAGTTCCGTCTCTCAAGATCCGGCTGACTAACACCTGCAGGCATCTAGAGTCCCACGCTTTTTGGCGGGGAGAACCACTGCGTTAAACGGGTCGTGTCGGGTTCGTATCGACGACTTCCGACCCGGTGAGTATCGGAAGTGTAGGAGTGTATCGGGTGTATCACTAGTGTATCGGAGACTCACCTATACGATGCCAGGCAGACCACGAGCGGCGGTCGTATCGGCTTCGTATCGAACACGGCCAGCCCCAGGGACCTCTTGATCGGGCCAACGGTCTTTTTTTCGTAAGAGTGCGAGGGCGTCGGTCGCGATCGCCGTCGAAAAGTCGATCTTAGTCTTAATTTAGGTGGTACAATCGAGATTTTTTTTAAATTAGGTAGATGCAGGGCAGCTCCAATGGTACACACAAAA
>MU274004.1:0-12392 GCA_022160365.1 Vararia minispora EC-137 | reverse complement strand
TGAGTCATCGCCGAGGCGGTGAGTAAAGCCGAGGCTGTGACTAATGCTTGTTGGTCATTGTTGCTGACTAGGGTCCGGGCCGCTTATAGATACGCGCTGACAAGGCGCTTCTATGGGAGGCGTGTGCTTATTGCGAGGCGCGCGCTTGTCGAAGTGATGTGCGTCTATTGAGGCGCGCGTTAGGCGGGGCGTCCGATGCGTGCTGAGCCGATGTTAGGGCGTGTGCCGAGGTTATGGTGTGGCGTCGATAGGGTCGGTGAGGCGTCAAACCGTAACACCTACCCCCTCCCGCTCGTCAATGAGATCGTCGATAAGCTCAAGGGCGCTCGAATCTTTTCCAAGGTTGACGTCCGCTGGGGATACGAGAACATCCGCATCAAGGAGGGCGACGAGTGGAAGGCCGCCTTCAGAATGAATCGCGAACTCTTCGAACCCCTGGTAATGTTCTTCAGTCTCACAAACTCCCCGGTGACCTTCCAGGCTATGATGAATGAGGTGTTCAAAGACCTCATTGCCGAAGGTGTTGTGATCATTTACATGGACGACATACTGGTATTCACGGACACCCTCGAGCGACATCGTGACGTCATGCGGCGAGTCCTTCAGCGACTGCAAGACAACGACTTGTACTTGAAACCGGAAAAGTGCCTCTTCGAACAAACGGAAGTTGAGTTCCTTGGGCTCGTTGTTTCACACAACAACATTGCCATGGACCCTGTCAAGCTCGGCGGTATCGACGAATGGCCAGTCCCGACCAAGGTTAAAGAAGTGCAGTCCTTCTTGGGTTTCGCAAATTTCTACCGGCGCTTTATTAAGGACTTCTCGACCATCGCGCACCCCCTGTTCGAACTGACCAAGAAGGACGTCCTGTGGAACTGGGCGGCAGACTGTCAACTCGCCTTCGAACAGCTAAAGGCCGCATTCACCTCGTCACCCGTCCTACTAATGCCTGACCGCAAAAAGCCGTTCCGGATCGAATGCGATGCCTCTGACTTTGCTACAGGCGCCATCCTAAGCCAAGAAGGTGAGGACAAACAGTGGCACCCCGTCGCCTATCTCTCCAAGTCCTTTAATCCGGCGGAACGCAACTATGACATCTTCGACAAGGAACTCCTCGCGACCGTTCGGGTGCTCGAAGCCTGGCAACACCACTTAGAAGGGGCGAAACATACGGTGCAGATTTTCACAGATCACAAAAATCTGGAATACTTCACGCAGTCGCAGAAGTTGAACCGCCGACAGGCTAGGTGGTCTCTGTACTTGTCGCGCTTCAATTTCGAACTTCACCATAAACCCGGCAGCTCCAATCGTGCAGATGGTTTATCTCGACGACCAGACCACTCCGAGGGAGTCGACGAAGACAACGCAGGGACAGTCCTTCTCCATGTTCGCGCCGCCAAGGCAATAGATGTGGATGGCATCCGGGAACATATCCAAACCTCCCAGACGATCGACGACGAGGTCCTACAAGCTCTGACCACGATCACCGAGGCCGGGCCCAGCTCGCTGAACCGCATCCTAGGCGACTGGGAGCAGGAAAACGGCCTCACATTCTATCGTGGACGTGTGTACGTACCAGCAGACCCGGACCTACGGCGCGATATTGTATGCCTATGCCACGATATCCCGGGAGCCAGACATCCAGGACGTCAACGCACACAGGAACTTGTCTCCAGGGACTTCTGGTGGCCCGGTATGTCTGTCTTCATTCAGGATTATGTCAGAGGCTGTGCCATATGTCAGGTAACCAAGAATCTTACGCATAAACCGGCAATTCCCCTACTTCCAAACCCAATTCCGGAACGTCCCTTCCAAATCCTTACTACAGATTTCATCACAGATCTACCGGAGTGCAAGGGATTTGACGCCATTGCCGCCTACGTCGATCGTGGATATAAGATGGTCTACCTGGCACCGACGAACAAGACGGTCGACAGCCTGGGGTCTAGCGATCTGTTTATGTGCTACGTCTTCCCCCCCACCGGTTTAATGGAGCAGCTTATCTCTGATCAAGGACCTCAGTTCGCGAGCGCCACCACACAGGAATTGTTGAAATGACTCGGCATCAAGTCCACACTCAGCACCGCCTATCACCCACAGATCAATGGACAGACAGAACGCTTCAATCAAGAGCTTGAACAGTATCTTCGAGCATTCTGCAATCACCGGCAAGACGACTGGGTGGACTGGCTGCCCATCGCGCAGTTCGTTCACAACTCGCACATACACTCGGCCACTGGCAAGTCACCTTTCGAACTCCTCTATGGCTTCACCCCTCGCTTTTACCCAGACGTCACCACCAGGTTCGACTTCCCCGCCTTAACTGAACGCCTCGAATGGCTGAAGGAAGTCCGGGAAGAAGCCCAAGCGAGTCTATGGATGGCCGCAGATGTTATGCGTGATCAACATGGCAACTCGAAAGCAACTTTCACCCCGTTCAAAACCGGCGACAAGGTGTATCTCGAAGGCAAGAACATCCGCTCCACGCAACCCAAGGTCAAGCTTGGAGCCAAGCGTTGGGGCCCGTTCACAATTGTCGATGTTCTGGGGCCACTCACATACAGGCTCAACATTCCGAAGACATGGAAACGCATACATCCCGTCTTTCACGCCTCGATTCTCACACCAGCCATCGACACCGACGCCCACGGACCCAACTACCTCGAGCCTCCCCCTGAACTGATCGATAACGAGGAAGAATGGGAGGTCGAGATCATCGATGGAGGACCAGTCGGACGAGGGTTCAACTACCTCGTCCATTACATTGGCTATTCAGACACCGAGAATCGCTGGACTCCGATGAGCCAGCTCAAGAATGCGAAGGAAGCAATCGCTGAGTACCACGAGTGTCACCCTTCCGCACCTAAGCCGCAGAATCTCGCTCAGTTCTTATCAGGGAAAAGCAAACCTACGCCCAAATGTGCTCCCGGCGTAAGCACACCCTAAGAGGGGGGTAATGTTACGGTTTGACGCCTCATCAACACTGTCGACGTCACACCCTAACCTCGGTACACGCCCCAACATTGGTCTGGAATGCATCGGACGCCTCAGCAAACGTGCACCCCAACAAGCGCGCACCACTTTCACGAGCGCGCGCCTTCCATAGAAGCACCCTGTCAGCGCATATCTATAAGCGGGCCGGACTCTAGTCAGCAGTAACAACCAATCGGCATTAGTTATCACCCCGGCGCTACTCATTACCTCGGCGATGACTCTCGCTTAGTCATATTCCCATTGTCCCTCGCTTACATAACTGTCTCACGCACAGATCACGTCTCAGTATATAAGAACTCACTGCTTTCCTGTAATTCCCCAGCTCGTCCACTTGTTCCATCAAGTGACTTGCAATCTACTCTCCTCTCTCCTTACCTGCCTCAACCACTACCTCGACACTAAGTCCGTGCAGCCCGGGGGCCCGCTCGCTAAGTCCTGACAGTATGTCTGGGGAGGCGTCTGATGCATTCTATAGCCAATAGTTGGGCGTGTACCATGATTAGGGTGTGGTGTTGATGGTATTGTTGAGGCGTCAAATCGTAACACCCCACTGGTGCCCTGCCATAACAAATAGCATACAACAGAATATTGGTTACATGCTTTGGACACCTTGTCAAATGCATGCTGTCAGGGATCATTGTGATCATGCTGTCAGAACTTAGTGAGTAGAAGCCCCCAGGCTGCACAGACTTAGTGACAAGGGTGAAGGGTTGAGGTGAGCAACGAGAGAGGGAGAGAAGAATGGTGAATTGTGAGTCACTTGGTAGTACAAGTGGATGAGCTGAGGAATTACATCGAAACAAGCAGTTCTTATATACGGTGTCCTGGTCCGTGTGTGAGACACTGATATAAGCAGCAGAACAATAGAAAGATGACTAAGCAGGAGTCATGGCCGAGATGATAAGTAAGATCATAACTGTGACTAATGCTGGTTGGTCATCATTGGTGACTAGAGTCCGGGCTGCTTATAGATATGCGCTGACAAGGTGCTTCTATGGGAGGCGCGTGCTTATTGTGAGGTGTGTGCCTGTTGAAACGATGCACGTCTGTCTGAGGTGCATGTTTGATGAGGCATCCAATACATTCTAGGCCGATGTTAAGGTGTGTGCTGTAGTTAGGGTGTGGCGCTGATGGCGTTGATGAGGTATTAAACTGTAACACATACCTCATTTTACCCAGTGTCATTATATGATGGTCAGAGATCACCAAGAGCCCCCAGGGTGTATGTTGTAGAAGGAATGAGGGAGAAAGAAAAGTAATAGCATTGCTGATCTCTATAGTGAAGGAGGAATGGGAAGGACAAGCTAGGGATGTAAGTATCTACTGGCAGCCCTTATATATCTAGCTATACTACTGTGAGAACTGCTAACTAAGCAACTGTACAGTATCTAGCTAAGGAAACACTGAGGCATGTAGGTATGGTCAAGGTATCTTAGTAAGGAAATGATCAACCCATCAATAAGTATATTCAATAAAAAGGAAGGGTGCACACAAGACATATTGCATACACGAGATAATCGGCAAGGTGCACCACAAGGGTGACATGTGTTATAGATAGAGGTGTGCACCTGTTGAGATATGCAAGTGCAGGGAAGTGTGTACTGTTACGGTATGGCACCCTACACATGGCTTATCTGTTCATTCCCTAATTACTTGCTCACATGTATGGCCATTGACTCAGTTCAAGGATTGCACATATATCTATTATTTGTGTTTGTTTGGTTAGTTTACTTATATGCTTACAGACTCATTTCCATGATCTTTAGCTTGTCCTCTTGTATCCTCCCCTACTGTACTAAGGATGAGTTTGGATGATCCGCAGATTATTCAAGCATCCATATTGCAGCTATTGGCAGGTGATATCAATCACAGATATTCACTCCCACAGGTAGCAGATATCCACAGGTTATCCGTAGATATTCAGCCTGGTTTCTAGTAACAGGGATCTGGTGCTATTCTAAGGATATAGTAATGACAAAATAACACCAGTCCTCTGACAATACATCTGACAAATCAAAAGATTCCATATCTGAATCCAGTGCTGCTGCTACTACTGCTGGCTGTATATGCGGTCTCAGTTTAGATCCTACAGTCAGCTCTGACTCAGATGTCTTCTCAATAATACCACCAAGGTAGATAAGTGTATCTGTAGAATTTGGAAGGAACGGAGTGTCAAACCATGACTTGAGACAAGCATGTACATGGAATGTGTTGCTAGATGTTTTGTGCTGCATAAAGTTAACTGCACGGCAGTCATTGAAGAATGCATGCTCAGCATCAACAGACGTAGCTACAAATTATATGAGTCATATCTTATATAATAGTAGTGTAACATACCTGATGCCAAACAGTAGTCATGTGCCATAGCTGCTAAACCAGGAAGTGGATCTGTAGCATGGGAGCCAGCTATCTCTCAATATCTAAGAATGCCTCCGGCAGCTTCTAGAGCTGAATCTGATATTACTGGTTGTTCAAGATAGTGGACAACATCAGCAAATCTGCACATCCACTGTTGGGCCTGGTGATTGCTGGTGACAGAGTTACCAGTGCTCGCCAGATGAACAGAAACTGACCTGGTGACAGGCTTCTCTGACCATGAAAGGCATGGGTTCTGGCCACAGGGTGCACAGTATCCCAGATTTCCCAGAACTGCCAGATTCAGCAGTGCTGCACTAGCCAGCTTTTGAAAGCTGGATCACGTGCGGACATCAGCCCTGTCAGAAGTGACAGGTACATAGCAGGTGACAAATTTAAGCACAGCAGGCATTGCACAACCAGCTAGTAGATGTAGTATGCGATGAGATTATGAACTGTGTAGTAACACATTCAGAATCTAATGACTACTATTGCCACTGATTACTGCAAGAAGCCAAAGAAGCTGTTCACTGTTATTATAAAGCAGTTGGGCTATTATATTGAACCCACAAATTGGCTACGCACCTTATTCCCCATCTGACTCAGCAATGATTCCCCGCTCCGTCTGATCACGCACACTTGTTTTGTTAGTCGCAACCGATCTGAATACTTTTGGGGCCAGCTTCTGTGCCTCGTCGAGTATGCGTGCCCATTTCCGATTCGAATACATTTTGATCGACTTCATGTAGCTTTCTACTGTCGCTAATGCGTCCATGAGTGTTGGTTTAGTTATAATACATAGGAGATACATACCAGCCCATAAGTCATTGAACGAGAATTGTGTACAGCGGGCCTTGTCCTCCGCTTTCTGTCTCTTATTGTCTCCAGTCTTCTCAAAAAGAGTGTAGGCACGCTCAACCTGTGAAGACTGTTAAGCACTATTGTGTAGTGGGAGGACTTGAAGGATGGCATACAGCTGCAGCTGCCAGTGCGAGGGCGCTGATTGGCTTGCCATTGCAGACAAACTCGGCACTTTATACTCGTCTCAGATGTACGCCAACAAATACCTGTATGATGATCTTGTCTTGAAAGGCACCCAACTCATTCTGTAGAATTTGCGTGGATATTAGCAATGGGTGTGTGACGAGAAGATCTGTCGCACCTCACGGTCCTTGAATACAAGCATAGGCACACTGGAGGAGAGAGAAGGCTGTAAGGATGTCTGCATATAGTCCTTGCGTGCATCTCTAGTGTCAAGACCTCGCTCATTGAAATGGTACTCAAGCGCATCAATCGCCCGCTTGCCGAACTCGCTCCGCCAGGTGTCGAAGCGGCTATTAAGCTACAAGCAGATCATAATTATGCACACCGTTGATTTGAGAATCTTGTGCTCTGTCACCCGGACAGTCTTATGCTCCGGATACACCTGATTCCACATGTCCTGCATTGTTTTGTTGATATTGTTGTGCTCGTTCACCGAGAATGGATGTTCGACAGTGCCGACCCAAGAGAGAGCAAAAAGGGTGTACACAGCGTTGAAGCGCTTGAATGCACGGCTGCCAGGGACAGGAAAGTGCGTCTCTAGAGTTACCTTCTCGACCAGTTCACTTTCGAGCTTGACAGCTGCATCTGCGTTCTTCTTTTTGACGATAATCCCCATCTAGATGTCAGGTGTATAAGATGCACCGGCAACGACAAGCATGGCACACACTGATTCCGTTATCCACACTCCAGTTCCATGTTTCTCCTTCTTCACACTCTTTCTCCTTACCTTTGCTTTGGCCACCGCATTTGTGAGTACCTCATCCTCGTCTGAAATGCTGGGTTTGATCTCCTTGTCGTCCGAGGGATCAAGAGTCAAGTCAACGACAGTCGCATTGGGAAAGAGGACATGCAATGAAGGATCTGGGACCGGCTCAGACTTGATACTGGCAGACCCAGGACTGGAAGCCATGATTCAAGAAATAACGGTTGGCGGCTTGACGAAGGGAACTGAGGTCATGGTAGCTGGCACAGTGGCCTTAGCAGACCTTCGAGGCTTCTTCTGAGTCAAAGGTGCATTGTTATTGATCTTGTCGTGATTGGTGACAAGCCAGTCGCTTCTCAGGCCTGATGCAACCAGCTCGCCTTTGGCCTTCTTCGGAGCGAACCGTGATGCCCTGGACATAGCTCAGCAGACTATGGAATGCACAAACAAGGCAGAGGTGCGTACTTCTCTGGCTGAGAGTCATTGTCAGACTCAGGGGCTTTACGCTTCACCTGACGTGTCACAGGCTTCAAGTTGGGTGCTATAGCTGGAGTCGGAACCTCTGTTCGGCGTCCACACACAGCGTCCTGAAGAGTACAATCCTTTTCCTATTAAAGCGCTGAAGATATGCATCACAGGCCTGAGAGAATTTACGACGTACTCCGGAAACCGTCTTCTTGATGCAGCTCAGACCACGACGCTTTGGAACTTCCAGCGTCTCTTCCTCTGTGTCCGACTCTGATTCAGAATGCCCACCCATGTATTCTGCGCTTGACAATGTTTCTGACTCTGTGCCCAGTGAAAACGACAATCTAGAGTCAGGTTTAACCATCTTACCTGCATTGTCTGCCCCACTGCCCTTTTCCTCGCTGGAGCTTATATCATTCTCACCCTCATCGTTCTCACCTTCGCCCTCCTTGCCCTTACCATCCTTGCCCTCACTGCTGTTGCCATCCTCACCCTTGCCACTGTCGCAGTCCTTGTCCTCACCGTTCTCGCCCTTGTCCTCGCCCTTGTTCTCATTCTCGTCCTTGTCCTTGTCCTTGTCCTTGTCCTCACCCTTGTTCTCGCCATCCTCACCCTCGTCCCCACTGTCCTCGCCCTTGTCCCCGCCGTCCTTGCCATCGCTGCTGTCAGGTTTCAGTGAGCCACCCACATTACCTTTGGCATCATCGCCTTCATCACTCCCGCCATATTCGCCATCCTCACCATTCTCGCTATACATGTCATTATCTTGATTATCTTCGACAGTGCTGTCCTTGATGCTTAGGCTGATGTCCAGGCCAGTAGCAGCTTTGCTTGTCAATGCGCTGCCAATTATCCCGGCCTCAGCAAGTTCAGCATTAGCAGGTAAGCTCTCAAAAAGAATGGGAACATACCTTAGTTGTTCCCTCACCTTGCCCATGCCTGACTTGACCTTTTCCAGTACGCACACTCTGGAAATTCATAAGCAGAACCCAATTTTAGATACTAGAGCACTTGCATTTTTAACATCCCTGCCCTTTTGTGTTCGTGCTTCACGCTTGGCTTTCTCAATAGCAGTCTGTGTCGCATTCGCTGAAATCTCGTCAAGAATGTACAATAGAACCAGTGTTAAGTATTTGTACCGTGTTCTCTGTCAGCCTTCAGAACGCTGTCCTCGATTGATGCAACACATTTTGCTGTCTTGATAATTTTTTGACGCTTCTTCTTCTCCTTAGTCGTGGATTCCTGGGCAGCCTCTTCGTCATCAGCTTTTTTCTGTGCCAAAGTTCGGCATTTCTGCTGGTGGTCTAAGATATGGGTCTTACCTGGGTGAAGGTTGGCAAGTGCAGCATTGCGCTTGGGTGGGCGCAGAGGTGGCCCAGTATCCCATTCAGCCATGATGCTCTGAAGGAGATGAACAGCTCAGATGGTGTACGGAACAAGTAGTGGGCGGTAGTTGAAAGGTGAAACGACCCACAATAAGGCGACTTTTTTTGTGTGGAGCATAGATACTAGCGCAGTTCTCCGGGATCCTCCAGGTTATGCCCTAGCACGCCGATAGTACTCAGGCTCTGAGTCTCTAAGGCAGCTCTTACCTTGGCACCCTTCCTGTACCAGTTCTAATGTATGCTACCCTCTAATTTTTTTATGGCTACAATCCTTGGACGTGGGCCACCTTGTCCATACTGTCACAGGATCTTTCGGAATAACCGTGCACACACGAAGCACATCCGAATGCAGCATCCAACTGCTAATCAAATTACTCCTTCGCCGCCATCCTCAGATTTCGGTGACTTGGCGAACGATATCACTCTTGACAATAACCACACGCACTCCAATCTGGATAAAAATGGAGATGCTGGCGACCTAGAGCCTCTGAATCCATTCATCGATGACAATCTTGGGGCTGAGTTTCAAGTCAATGAATGTCATGGCCATCAGGAAGGTGCATGCACTGAGTCTCAGATGATATTTCACCCCCATTTGAACGGTGCGTGCTCTTTTCATCCTTTTACCTAGATTTGACTTAAGTTCCACACTCCAGGCCATCCCTGTGATCGTCTCGGGAACTTCTTACCCCCAGGCACTCCTCCGGAATCATAAAGTGCAGAGCCTGTCAATGACTATTCCCCTTTTCAAGATCAGAAGAGTTTTTTTGCTTGCCGAATCCCTCTACTGGAAGGTAGAGATGTCCAGTCGCAATGTCAATTATCTTATAGAGATATGGAAGTCTATGCTACGAAAGCATGGCGAGTTGTCTCCTTTTTTGGATATCAAGGATCTGCACTGTTCTATCGATGCTATTACACAAGGTGATATTCCTTGGAAATGCCTCGCTTTTGAGCCACCACCCAATCTCCCTCCTGATGTGCTGGACTATGAGTGAGAAACTTATCGGCTCTGATACCGGAATCCAGACACATGCATCACCCACTTCTTGCTCGATAATCCTGAACTTGCTGATCACTTTGACATCACTCCGTACATCTTCTTTGATGCATCTGACGAGCGGCGGTACATCAACTTCTTCTCAGAGAAATATGCTTGGCGACACAGTGTATGTATTTTGCCCTTTAAGGCTTTTCAACAGGAGAGAGCTGACAGTGAATAATAGGACATGATATATGACAATGATCCTTCTTTACCAGGTGCGATGAATGTCACGATCATCCTAGGGAGTGACAAGACGACAGTGTCTGTTGCCACAGGCAACGTTGAGTACCACCCAGTATACCTCTTCATCGGTAACATCTCTAATGCCGCCCGACGTGCGCATCGCAACACCGTTATCGTCATAGCATTTCTTAGCATCGTGAAAGATCTGTAACCTTCACTAGAGACTCCTTCTTGCTAACTGGTGCGCAGCTAATCGTCGATATGACGCCAGCCCACACTTCTGCACATTCAAGCGGAGGCTTTACCACACTCAATATAGTGCGGTACTACAACCCGTCAAACCCGGCATGATCAAACCTATGGTTAAACACTGTCCAGATCATCATTACAGACAGATCATCTATGATCTCGGTCCCGACATCCTCGACTACCCGGAGCAGGTATGTGCAACGTGCATCGTGCAAAACTGGTGTCCTCGGTGAGTCCTTCCCTTGTGCTACAATGGTTTGATTTAACCACACCATAGATGTGATGCACCTCTGGAGAATCTTGATGGAGATACTAATGCAATCCGCCGCACACACCTGTGGACAGATGAGTTAATTGCAGGCCTCGATCCAGATGTGCTCTGAATGCAATACGGAATAGACCATGATGTCGTGGTTTGTCCCAGTTCTTTTGCGTCAACTGATTTCAATGGTGACTAACATCGCGTTGCATAGCCATTTACAAACGATTTTCCCCACGTGGACATCCACGAGATGATCAGCTGTGATATACTCCACCAGCTTATTAAGGGAACATTCCACAACCACCTTGTTCAATGGGTCATCGAATATCTCAAGATTAAGTATGGTAGTACTCGAGCTAAGGAGATTCTTGATGATATTGATAGAAGGTCTGATCCCACTCATAGCTTGAGATCGCGCATACAGCACATTAACTTTATAAGCAGAATTGCTGCCGCTCCCTACTTCCCTGGGCTGCGCCGCTTTCTGCATGGTCATCGCTTCAAGCAGTGAACTGGGAATGATTCCAAGGGACTCATGAAGGTACGTTAGACATTGTTGGTCGTAGGTTCATGTGAGCCCTCTGCTATAGCTGGCCTTGTAGGTGTTTATTCCTGCAATTGTGGAGTATGTGCCAATGCAGATAACCTGGCGCTTCCGAGCATTTCTGGACTTTTGCTATATGGTCCAACGCAATGAAGTTGGTCAGAGTGATATCGAGGACATCCAATCCAAGATTGCCGACTTCCACTGCAACCGGAAAGTTTTTCTTGAGGCAGGTGTCCGTGACAGCCTCTCTCTTCCCTGCCAACATAGTATGTCCCATTATCCATACAACATAGAGGAGTTCGGTGCGCTGACCGGTCTTTGTTCTTCGATCACAGAATCCAGGCATATCACCGCAGTCAAGAAGCCGTGGCAATGTTCAAGCCGATACAATGCACTCGGTCAGATGCTCCTCACGAATCAGAGGCTAGACAAGCTCTCTTCAGCTTGTGCCGATTTTACCAAGCGCGGTATGCTTCCCCCTCTCTATCCACCACCTCCATCACGTCTGTGTGATCCAACCTTGGATGTACAAGACAAGCGAGAGGATGGAGATGAAGGTCCTGTTTCTGCAGCGCGTGTCATGGGAGCCATGAAGCTGCCTCACCGAGCCTGTGCGTCATAACATTACCCCTCTTCTTTCCGACCCACAATTGCATCCAGGCTCAGGGTATCCTCGCTTTCTCAAAGATTTGGCCACCCGAGTGGACATTTCTCAATTTTCCGACCTTGTGCGCCACTTCCTGTGTTATGGTTTGACACCTCACCGACCCCATCGACGCCACACCATAACCTCGGCACACACCCTAACATCGGCCCAGCACGCATCGGACGCCTCACCTAACGCGCGCCCTAATAGATGTTACGGCTTGACGCCTCACCCGCGCACTACGGCGCCTCACCATAACGACGGAAACACGCCAACATCGGTTACGACGTATCGGACGCCTCAACAAGCGCGCGCCTCAACTAGACGCGCGTCATCGCAACAAGCGCGCGCCCCACAATAAGCGCGCGCCTTCCATAGAAGCGCCTTGTCAGCGCATACTTATAAGCGGCCCGGACTTCAGTCAGCGGTAACGACTAATCGGCATCAGTCATAGCCTCGGCCTTAGTCACCACCTCGGCGATGACTCATGCTTAGTCGTCCCCCTATTGTT